>JAVJIF010015532.1:0-129024 GCA_038442645.1 Agave tequilana
GAGAGAGAGTTAGAGAGATAATGAATCAAACGTAAATACAATGATATGTTCCGAGGTTCGATCCCCTAACTCTACGTCCCCGCCTTCACCGAGAAGGATTTCCAACCCACTATACTCCCCCGAGGGAACCTCCACCGAGGAGGATTTGTTACAACACTAGGAGTACCGAACTCCTCTCTCAAACACCGCCTCACAACCGAGGGTAGGCCCGTAACCAAACAACAACCAACACCTCTACCGAAGAGGGTTACAAACACCAACTCCACCTCTCACTAGAGGGAGCAAACAATAACCAACTCCACCTCTCACTAGAGGGAGCAAACCAAAACCCGATCAACCTCTACCAAAGAGGGATACAACAAAAGTAAGGGTGTACAACTTGGTGGTATGTTTTCAACCACAAACCAATCTCTCTTTTCCACAAACAAATGATCCTAATAGAATAGGATAGATGATAGCTCAAGTGTGGAAAAAAACAAAGTGTTTTGATCAAAGAAATACTCTGGGAAAATACAAATAGATATTGAATTGAAGAACAATAAACCAATTTCCAAATAACCTATTTTCTTTGAAAATACCAAAACACTTAAAACAAATGAAATGAATCTTTTTGCTCTTTAAACTCTTTTGTAAACTTGTTTTTAAAACCAGAGAATGGGGAAAAATTAGCTCTAAAAATCTTAGCCAAAATCCTAAAGAAATGGGTTTATATAGGCCAAACCCTGAAAACTAGCCGTTAGGCTGATCTGGCAGCCTGATAGGCTAGCGGTCGAACGCCAACGGTCATATTTATGACCGTTGGGGCAATCCGGTCGACCGTCCGGTCGACCGCCCAGATACAGAGAGCAAGCTCTCTGGTCCGGTCGACCGGCCCGGTCGACCGCCCAGATACAGAGAGCAGAGCTCTTTGGTCCAGTCGACCGGCCGGCCGACCGGCCCTGTGTCTGCCAGACGTGCACAAGGCTGTGCACGTCGGTCGACCGTTGCGGTCGACAGGCCCATGGCCCGGTCGACCGACCTGGCCTGTCAGCACAGTCTGGGTCAGAAACTGGGTCAGAAAAACAGATTTTTATATTTCTAAAAAATTTTTTATCTCTTCTAAAAATCCCAAAAAATAGTTTTAACATTTTACATTGATATATAACATGTGATAAAAGTTCTACTCAAATATCAAGCAATTCAAACTATTTTTGTGTCTAACAATTTTTATCAAAATCAAAACTTGTATTTACCAAACTTGAATTTTCTCAATAGGAAATCTGATTTTTCCTAAAACTCATGAATAGACATATCAAAATAAGTTTGTATAAGATATGAAGCATGTATGTATATTGAACACATCTAATATACATAAAACCATTTAAACTTGTTTTGATTACTATCCATGAAAACCAAATCCAAAACCAAAACGTGTGTTTTTTGTGCACTTGAGCATATCAACTATTCTAAGCTTTACATATGGATCTAAAACTCAATCTAAACTAGGATACCTAAGTATTCTTGACGATCTTCATCTTCAAGTCGACTCGGTCCAAACTCCGTGATCCAACGAGCAAGGCTATGAATGATCTTGACGCTCGGGCTCGGGAATCACCAAGTGAAAGCTTCCAAACTCCTCTTTTTGAAGCAATCACCAACTAATATCTTGTTAAATGATCTGAGACTAGAAACACAAGATTATTAGTAAACATAACTACATGAGTTAATCATCATCAAAACTAGGGAGGAAGGCCTCTGGGCCAACAATCTCCCCCTTTTGATGATGACAAAACTCATGGAGTTATATATGCATGGATTAAAGTAAGCTTCAAAGAAGCTCCCCTTAACTCATGCATAAACAAATAAACATAAATAATGAATATTAAACATGCATAGATATGCATAAACAATAAAAGGTTCTAGATACAAATGAAATTTTCCAATGAATTTTCAAAAACAAATAAACATATTCTAGATACCAATTAAACTTAATATATGCAAAAACATAAGTATGCATATAAAATAATTAAACTCAAAATCTGTCTCCCCCCTTTTGTCAATCATCAACAAAGGGTAAAAAAAACAAAACAATAAATTAAAATGTCAATGAGGGGTAAAAATCTTTCTCCCCCTTTTGTCAATCTCCCCCTATTTGTCTAAAACAAAAACAAAGTCAATAAGGGATGACTTTAAAATGATATCAATAAAACAATGTCAATGAAGTGCCTTTTGATACCAATTTAAAAAAAATGAAACCAACATCTTGATACCAATTGAAATAATTGTTCATTTTAAACATATGATATCAATTGAAATTACTACCAATTGAAATTATTATTTTCTATCATAAAGCAAGGGAGTGGAATACTAAATACCAATTGAAAGATAAAATACGAGATTTTCTCCCCCTTTATGAAATACCAATTAAAATGATGCGTAGGCTCAAATAAAATACCAATTGAAAGCTAAATCAATTGAAACAAAATTGAAGCTTAAGCCTTAGCATAAACAAGATATATATGTATGAAATATTAGATACCAATCGAAATTGATACTATTTGAAATGTAAGCATACATACATAAAAACATATATGAGTATACAAAAAAATGTCAAGATTGATACCAATTGAAAGAATTCAATGATACCAATTGAAACAACAATAATATCAAGTGCATACATCATATAACCTATCCTCCCAATCATGGTTCAAGTTTTTAAATGATTTTCATTGTAAAGCATACATGAACATGATCGCCCATCCATCCTCCCGTAGACGGTAGGGTTTTCAAAAATAGATTTGAAAATAAAGTTTGTTTGAAAATCACTACCATAGTGAAGAATACGAACTAGTTTAAATGAAAAACTTGTAAACTAGTACGAAATCCTTCACGCAAGGAATAAACAAAATTATTTTTCATGAAACATGAAATCACATAATAATCAACACTCTAAGCCAATTAAGCATGAATATAACTCATGAAAATAAAACATGAGTAAACAAGAAATGTGAGTGTACAAATACAATGTGAATGACATGATCATGAAAGTGTTCAATTAAGCTCAATATTCCTTGAAACATGAAAATATGAAAATCATTAAAATCATCTAAACTATTTAATCATCAAGGTATATGTATGTCTTATACAAACTAAAGTATATATCCAAACACAACGAGTCCACAAAGATATATGCATGAAGGCACGTGGCTCAAAGGATGTATATGTATAACAATAATTTGGATAAAATGGACATATACATGAAGTTTAAAACAAGATACATGAAAACATGAATAACTAAATTTCATTAAAACAAATTCCATTTCAAGGTATATGTATGATTTGTCAACACAAGAAGTATACATACATATCCTAAACACAATTGAGTCCATAAATAAAAATTGCATGAAAAGCAAATGACTCAAGGGGTATACATGTATATCTTAAGGTTTGGCAAAAATAAACATATACATGAAATGAAAACTTATAAACAAATCTAAAAATAGGAATACAAGTTTAAAATGCATGAATCATCAAAACTAGACTATACTAACACATCTAATGGGAACAAATAAGCATTCAAGCTCAAACATATATAGATTTATTGTGGCCCACTATATGCACAAGTATATACTAGTTTAGTGAAAACTAACATCTAAACACATATTCAAGTCATTAAGCATCAAAACAAGATATGAAAAACATAAACATGATTATTATGGTAATCCACATGTTATTAAACCTATGATAAACATGATAGCTAAACAAATGGTGAGAACACAAAAATAATAGTCCATATTAAACATGGGTGTCTCAAAAGGCTATACATGCATATCAATGATCTAACAAACATGGCATTAGCATAATAATCAATAAACAACAAAACATGCTAATAATGAATAAAATGAGAAGCATGTAAACAATAAATAGGAGTTAGGAATTGTTACCAAAACCTAGAAGGCAACTCTCCTTATCTCCAAAACATGGTGGTCCTCTCCACCAAACTTCCCTTGAAAGTGATGCATCCAATGGTTCTCTTTAAGTACAGAACGCATCCACTCCAAGGTACGGCTACTCTCACGTCATGTGAGATCCCACACCTACATCATAAACAATAGGGGTGGTCTTTGGTACCCATAATCTTTTGGGTCCATAGGGGTTAGTACCTTCTCTAACCCAAACAAATTTATTTGCTAAATTCTCAACATGTATACGATCATAGCAAAATTTAGCAAGGTGGCCCTTACGTCCACAATGTGTATAAGTGTACACATGAGCATACATGTGATGATGGTGTCCGTGAGGAGCATGTGTATGCCGTGGAGGGTGTGCATGTATAATAGATGGAACCTGTTTCTCTCGAAACAAAATTTCCAAACGTGTATGTCCCAACACATTGGCTCAAAGGGGAGCCCAAATAATCTACACTCTTCTTTAGCATAGATATATCATTGTTAATCAAAGAAGAGTGTGGCATGCAATAGGTATACTAGGTGAAGGTACACTAGCATGGCAAACATGTGAAGACAAATCATTTTTCAAAGAATTATTTTTATTTAAACAAATTTCTAGTTCTTTGTAATGAAATCAATTTCTCTTTTCAAAGAATCATTTATATAAAACAAAATCTAATTTTGAAGATAAAGCCTCATTTTTTTTAAAATATTATCACAATCATTTTTATTTTTCAAGAAATTATTTTCTTTAGTGCAAGATCAAGTTGTGATCTCAATGAATCCCTTTCATTATAGACCTCAACCTTCTCTTGCAAAACCTTGTCAAGCTTAGAAGACAATTTTTCATTTTCTTTATTTAAAGCACAAGTCTTCTTTTTAAACAAATTATATTTTTCTATTAATTTCACAAACAATAGATAGTTCTTCATATAAAGCATGTGCATCAACAAATTCATCACATGAAGAACTAGAATCAAAACTATCTAGTTGAGTTTCCGATTGTACCTCAAGGGAGTCATTCCCTTAGATCATATAGCATTGAGAATCGAATTCTCCACTAGACTCCTCCGGTGAATAGGCAATGAAGCTTGGAGGTGGGGTGGTTGTCAACTTGTTCCACACTGCAAAAGCGGAATCAAGATTAGAAACATGCATAAGATATTCTTTAGGTAGCGTGCTTCTAATGGCCTCAAGGGCTTGTGCATTGGCCCCTATATGAATGCGGTTACCAAGATAGCATTTCTTGGTAGCGGCAAGAAAAACATGCAAGCCTAGAGTCTTCAAATAGCAACTCATCATAACCTTCCAAATCTCAAGTATAGAAATATCAAACATAGGAGGGCTATCCATGAGAGCAAACTATATGTGTGCAAGCAAACAAATGTGCAAATGCAAATGGTAGATTAGCAAAATAAAGGATCTCACTTCTAAGTGTTAAACCTAAGTATCAGGAGCGTAGGCTGATACAATTGAAAACACCTATAGGGGGGTGAATAGGTGTATGGCTAATCTATATACTAAATGCGATAAATGCGGAAGCTTAAAAATAATTGCAACACACTTAATACAACACACAAGTGTAGCCGATTCCCCGTGAAGGGCTCTGGACTAACTCCTCTTGATTCCCCTAGATATGGGTTGAGGTGCTATATGAAGCTCTTGTGGTTAAGTACAAGTGAGGCACATAACAACCAAGCATATAAGAGATATGACAATATGAATCAATGCTCAAACACAAGCAAGTAGATATGATGCTATGAATGATGCTATGCACAACACAAGTAAAGAGAGAGAGAGTTAGAGAGACAATGGATCAAACGCAAACACAATAATATGTTCCGAGGTTCGAGCCCCTAGCTCTACGTCCCCCGCCTTCACCGAGAAGGATTTCCAATCCACTATACTCCCACCGAGGAAACCTCCACCGAGGAGGATTTGTTACAACACTAGGAGTACCGAACTCCTCTCTCAAACACCGCCTCACACCGAGGGGTAGGCCCGTAGCCAAACAACAACCAACACCTCTACCGAAGAGGGTTACAAACACCAACTCCACCTCTCACTAGAGGGAGCAAACAATAACCAACTCCACCTCTCACTAGAGGGAGCAAACCAAACACCCGATCAACCTCTACCAAAGAGGGATACAACAAAAGCAAGGGTGTATAACTTGGTGGTATGTTTCAACCACAAACCAATCTCTCTTTTCACAAACAAATGATCCTAATAGAATAGGATAGATGATAGCTCAAGTGTGGAAAAAACAAAGTGTTTTGATCAAAGAAATACTCTTGGGAAAATACAAATAGATATTGAATTGAAGAACAATAAACCAATTTCCCAAAAACCTATTTTCTTTGAAAATACCAAAACACTTAAAACAAATGAAATGAATCTTTTTGCTCTTTAAACTCTTTTGTAAACTTGTTTTTAAAACCAGAGAATGGGAAAAAATTAGCTCTAAAAATCTTAGCCAAAATCCCAAAGAAATGGGGTTTATATAGGCCAAACCCTGAAACTAGCCGTGGGGCTGATCTGTTAGCCTGACAGGCTAGCGGTCGACCGCCCGGTCGACCGCCAATGGTCATATTTATGACGTTGGGGCAATCCGGTCGACCGTCCGGTCGACCGCCCAGATACAGAGAGCAAGCTCTCTGGTCCGGTCGACCGCCCGGTCGACCGCCCAGATATAGAGAGCAAAGCTCTCTGGTCCGGTCGACCGGCCGGCCGACCGGCCCTGTGTCTGCCAGACGTGCACAAGGCTGTGCACGTCGGTCGACCGTTGCGGTCGACCGGCCCATGGTTCGGTCGACCGCCCGGTCGACCGACCTGGCCTGTCAGCACAGTCTGGGTCAGAAAAAACAGATTTTATATTTCTAAAAAATCTTTTATCTCTTCTAAAAATCCCCAAAAATAGTTTTAATATTTTGCATTGATATATAAACATGTGATAAAAGTTTCAACTCAAATATCAAGCAATTCAAACTATTTTTGTATCTAACAATTTTTACCAAAAACCAAAACTTGTATTTTACCAAACTTGAATTTTTCTCAATAGGAAATCTGATTTTTCCTAAACTCATGAATAGACATATCAAAATAAGTTTGTATAAGATATGAAGTATGTATGTATATTGAACACATCTAATATACATAAAAACCATTTAAACTTGTTTTGATTTACTATCCATGAAAACAAATCCAAAACCAAAACGTGTGTGTTTTGTGCACTTGAGCATATCAACTATTCTAAGCTTTACACATGGATCTAAAACCCAATCTAAACTAGGATACCTAAGTCTTCTTGACGATCTTCATCTTCAAGTCGACTCGGTCCAAACTCCGTGATCCAACGAGCAAGGCTATGAATGATCTTGACGCTCAGGCTCGGGAATCACCAAGTGAAAGCTTCCAAACTCCTCTTTTGAAGCAATCACCAACTAATATCTTGTTAAATGATCTGAGACTAGAAACACAAGATTATTAGTAAACATAACTACATGAGTTAATCATCATCAAAACTAGGGAGGAAGGCCTCTGGGCCAACAATTTTCTTAAACCCAAGCGGGCTAACATCCAGTTTCCCTAAGTCTCTGTGTTGGATCGGTTGGATCCAGGTAACACAGACTTACGGGATTATCTGAGCAACAAGCGGAAACTACGCTTCAAAGAGCCATTTCACATCTCACCATCTCTGTTCTGACAAGCTAGGTGTCAACCTTTAATGGTATATTCCATCCACTGTTGTTTGGGGACCCATGCCCATAACTTTTCCTCCAAGCCAGCAATCAGTGTTCAACCAATTGTCAGTCCAAACTTCTGAGAGGCCCAAGTCTTGAAAGAAGAAGACAGCGAAGGAGTCTCACCTTGCAGCTTCCTCTGTCAACATGATAGGCAGAGGAAGGGATCTACTACAATTTCTTAGAAGGAGACACTCTCTAATTCAGTTCTCCAGATTCTGACTATAGCTTCGGCTTAGGTCAGGCTTTGGTTGAACAAGAGGGTGCCTTCCAAGGAACGTGCTCCAAGGTAGCAATACCCTATAACTATGGACAATCTTCTTTCTCAGAAGCTATGTTGCCAGAATCATTGAAACACCACTTCCAATGGTCCAATGATGAAGAAGAAGCCAACAACTACGCTTCCTCCGCCACCATAAGCTCTATGCAGGCAGGGTTCGTATCAGCCAACATGGCTGATAACAACAATGATGATGATCTCCGTTATTTCATGGAGGCACAGGAGCAACTTCCACGGTTCAACAAGAAGCCTTGGATAACATACATCGCATGTTGACTCAGCTCCTGACCAACTGGAACAATGATAACACAATCGGTAGTAATCACGAAAATGAGGAGAAGAACAATGAACCTCCCAAGACCGAGCACTGAAAGGAGGGCTCTTCAATCGATGACGAAGTGATCAAAGGCATCCAAGCTCTGATCGCATCCCTGCCCAAAAGGATGAACCAAAGAAAGTAGGGGCAGTCCGTCCTTTTCTCTTGGAATGGGATTCAGTCCCATATCTGCCAAATTTCAAGCCACCAATGCTGCACTCGTATGATGGCAAAAGCTCGCCAAATTAGCACAATGACTACTTCTGATCGCAAACTGTCAATGTAGCAAGTAATGATACTATCATGGCCAGACTGTTCATTGATACCCTCAAGGGGTTAGCCTTTGATTGGTCAGGAGTCTCCCTACGAACTTCATCAATTCCTGACTCGACTAGGAAAACCCGGTTCCTCTCCATATTTTACGAGGATGATACCGAGGTGACTATGAACACACTCCTTTCGACAGTCCAGAAAAGAGGAGAATCTGTACGAGATTACATAGAGAGGTTTCATAACCTCTTTCTCATGTGCCCTGCAGGCATGCCTTTGCCTATGTTTCTTCAAACATAGAAATTCGCATGGGAGCCGTCAAGGCTTACACATGGAAGGAGCTTGTTGAACTAGTTGAAATAGCTGAGAAATCAGCTAAAACGTTTGAGTCTCCCACTCCCAAAAGCATCTGGGAAATCAATAGCAAAAGCCATAACACGACTGAATCTTCTGATACATCAGTATTGGAAGTATATGGAGGAACTCGATCAAAGAAGGGTAATTCTGACAGAACAACGGAGTATCAGAGACAATACTCCTTCAAGGATGAGCATGTGGTGACAATCTTTCACTTGCTTAACAAGCGCAACAAGCTCAAGTTGCCAGAGGCTAGACGCCCAGATGAAGTGAGATGAACGAATGATCCCAACTATTGTCTTTTTTATAGGATGATTCATCATCGTACTTGCAGATGCAATATTCTTAAGGACAAAATCCAAGCGCTGATTGAAGCGAGTGTTTTGGCCCTGAAGTCAGAAAATAAAAGGGCAACTGCCTAACCCTATCCTGAAAGGGAGTATGGAGGTAGTCAACTCTACTTCCAAAAGCCGTGGGTCTTATCCCGTCAACGACTAAAGCAACGGACTAAAGCCTATACAAAGCTAAAGGCAAGTCTTGCAATATCTCTCGCAGCAGATGACAGTGCACCAATAACTCCTCTCAGTAGCTCTGAAGAGAAGAAAACCATCTTAGCTGCTATTGATAGCCGACAAATATTTGATTTGGCAAATAATACTTGTGACAGTACAACTAGACCCCCAATGAGACACAACAGCCAACAACGTCAGGAAATGTGTAGGGGGTTGGAATATGTCATTCCACCAATCAAATGGGGACAACCTTTCGTAGTAGAGACAGTCTACTCAAGTGGAGCTTATCGCCTACCGAATCCAAACAGTGACACACTCCTGATGCCAATAAAAAACAAGTGCTATCCATGATCATGTTAACACTATACTTCTACCATACACCAGCTTGTCAGAACTGAGATGGTGAGATGTGAAATGGCTCTTTGAAGCGGAGTTTCCGCTTGTTGCTCAGATAATCCCGCAAGTCTGTGTTACCTGGATCCAACCGATCCAACACAGAGACTCAGGGAGACTGAATGTTAGCCCGCTTGGGTTGAAAAACCCTGGGCTTACCCTTCAAGGCTATCCATAATCAAGACTCGTCCGACTGTTTTATTTTCTCAAGGATCCCTTTCGCTAGGTGGAATCAATTTCTACCATCTCTACATTTTCTTTCGACGAATCAGTTCGGCTTCATGACAATCTTGATGAGCCGAATTTATTGAAGAAGATTTGTGACACATCCTTGTAGGATTTTTCTAGTATTTTCATATTCATATCCAGATTCGATGAACAGCTATGACTAGAGTCTTGATTATGATGAACAAAAGTGAAACTCCACGAGAAATCTCGACTTACTCGATATATTTTCTGTGAAGTTTGTACTCCATATCTAGACACGAAGATCAGCTGAGAACCTGAGTCTTGATGAACAAAATGTGACGCTCCACGAGGAATGTCGATCTACGATAAATTTCCCCATGAATTTTAGACTTAACTCTTTAATCCCCAGCGAAATTTTAGAGGTCACCAGTGGAACATAGAAATGTTAACTTCATGTGACACAATTCGAAGCATTCGATGAATAAGGCTAGAGGAAAATATTGGCTTCTAAGCTCCATATAAAGTCATATTGAGGGAAACAACTTGGCTAGCCTAACTCAAACGGTAGTTGGTAAAGACATACCAAACCCGTTGATACCTAAGAATTTACTAAAAATCCTAAGGGACCTGATCCCACCTTTCTCACAAAGTCCCCTATCAATTCCCGTCCATGGAATGATAGGACCACAAAAAATTGTGTTCATTTCCCTAATGAGATGAATCACAGGTTCAAACTGTCATATTAAAGCTTACACCTCTGACAGGAAGAGTTAAATACCCTCAGCTAATCAAACTCCACTTGTCATTCTCTCTAAATAGAGTGCCAGGTCCACCCAAATTACTGTTATATTCAACATCCCACCTTTAACAGTAAATGAATCATTGTCAAGTTAACATCACACCTCCGACAAGTCATTTCAAAATCCCCAGCCGCAAATTAGTCACGTTCGCTTCAGACAAAATCTCCTTCTAATTCTCTAACAAGGAGTTTGGTTTACGTTAATATTTACCTCTGACAACTTTTCAGGAAACAATCATCTCCATATCGAATCCTCATAGTGTTCTTTATGTCACGTTAAGACATATTAGAGAATGCTAAACTCTCTATAATCTCTCATGTGATTCATTTTTAACTCCCCAACAAGTTTCTAATAGATTCCCCTTGGAGTCTATTATTACCTTTTTAAATCCCTAGTGGACTCTTCGGTTATCATGTTAATATTATACCTTTGACAATTTCTTCCCAAAAAATCTCCAAGGAGGCACTAATTTCCCACAGAGTTTAGATGAAGTCCTACTCCCCCCCCAGCGAGATTATTTCTTTTTCTATCATATCCAGTTCGCCATCTCTGAACAGTAAAGGCTCTAGACTCAATCGGTCATGTCCAGTCAATCACCTTTGAACCGACAAGTACTCAGATCTCCTTGTTGGCCCGAAGGCCTTCCTCTCTAGTTTTAATGATGATTAACTCATGTAGTTATGTTTACTAATAATCTTGTGATTTTAGTTACAGATCATTAAGCAAGATATTAGTTGGTGATTGCTTCAAAAAGAGGAGTTTGGAAGCTTTCACATGGTGATTCCCGAGCCCGAGCGTCAAGATCATACTTAGCCTTGCTCGTTGGATCACGGTGCTTGGACCGAGTCGACTTGAAGATGAAGATCGTCAAGAAGACTTAGGTATCCTAGTTTAGATTAAGTTTTAGATCCATGTGTAAAGCTTAGTATAGTTGATATGCTCAAGTGCACAATACACACACGTTTTGATTTTGATATTGGCTTTCATGAATAGTAGATCAAAATAAGTTTAAATGGTTTTTATGTATATTAGATATGTTTAATATACATACATGCTTCATATCTTATACAAACTTATTTTGATATGTCTATTCATGAGTTTTAGGAAAAATCAGATTTCCTAATGAAAAATTCAAGTTTGGTAAAATACAAGTTTTGGTTTTTGGCAAAAATGATAAGACACAAAAATAGTTTGAATTGCTTGATATTTGAGTTGAAACTTTTATCACATGTTTATATATCAATGCAATATGGTAAAAAATATTTTTGGAAATTTTTACAAGATTTAAAAGAATTTTTCAAAATATTTCTATGTGTTTTTTCCCAGGTTCTGACCCAGACCTGACTGTCAGGCCAGTTCGGTCGACCGCACGGTCGACCGAACCATGGGCCGGTCGACTGCAACGGTTGACCGACGTGCACAGCCTTGTGCACGTCTGGCAGACACAGGGCGGTCGACCGGACCAGAGAGCCCTGCTCTCTGTATCTGGGCGGTCGACCGGACGGTCGGCCGGATCAGAGAGTCTGCTCTCTGTATCTGGGCGGTCGACCGGGCGGTCAACTGGATTGCCCCAACGGTCAGAAATATGTCCGTTGGCGGTCGACCGCCAGCCTGTCAGGCTGCCAGATCAGCCTAACGGCTAGTTTCAGGGTTTGGCCTATATAAACCCCAATTGCTTGGGATTTTGGCCAAGGTTTTTAACAAGAAAAATTCCCAGTTTCTCCAGAGTTTAAAAGAAGTTTTCAAAGTGTTTTATAGCTAAAAGTTTTCATCTTTATTGTTTTTCAAGGATTTTGGAAAATCAAAGAAAACTAGGTTTTTGGGATATTGTTTTGGATTTTCATTTCTATCATCTACAAGAGATTTCCCAAGTAGTTTTTCTTTGTTACTTGATTTCCAAAAACACCTTGATATCCACTTGAGCTATATCTTCTATCCTAATCTATTAGGATCTTTGTTTTGTGGAAAAGAGGAAAGAGAGATTGTTTGTGGTTGAAAGAAACCACTAGTTGTAAACCCTCCTTTATTTGTGTATCCCTCTTTGGTAGAGGTTGATCGGAGTGGTGTTTGGATCCCTCTTCGGTAGAGGTGATTGTGATTGTATTGGCTACGGCCTTATCCCTCTTCGGTAGAGGTGGATTGTGGTTGTATTGCCTCGGTGGCATTGTAAGGTTGAGAGAGGAGTTCGGTACTCCTATAGTGGATTGAAAATCTTTCTCGGTGAAGGCGGGGACGTAGAGCTAGGGGCTCGAACCTCGAAACACATCTTGTTATTTGCGTTTGATCCATTGTCTCTCTAACTCTCTCTTTTATTTGTGTAAAGCATCATTCATTCATTCATATCTATATTGCTTGTGTTGCCTTGCATCTTTCATATTGCTATATCATTATATGCTTGGCTTGCTTGTGTGTGTGCCTCACTTGTACTTAACCACAAGAGCTCATATAGCAGCTCAACCCATATCTAGGGGAATCAAGAGGAGTTAGTCCAGAGCCCTTCACGGGGAATTCGGCTATACTTGTGTGTTGTACTAACTGTGTTGCAATTTGTTTTTAAGCTTATGCATTTATCGCATTTAGTTTATAGATTAGCCATATCACCTATTCACCCCCCCTCTAGGTGTTTTCAATTGGTATCAGAGCCTACGCTCCTGATACTTAGGCTTAACATCCTAGGAGTGAGATCCTTGTTTGCTAATCTACATTTGCATTTGCACATTTGTTTGCTTGCACACATATAGTTTACATCCATGGACTTCATGACCCCACCTATGTTTGACCCTTCCAACATTGTTGTTTGGAAGGCTAAGATGTCCGTTTACCTACAAGCCCTAAGATATAAGGTTCACCTTGCCATTACCAAGGAATCCTTCCTTAGTGATAGTAAGCATATAGGGCCAAAGCACAAGCCCTTGAGGCTATTAGAAGCACACTTCCTAAAGAATATCTTTTGTTTGCTTCTAACTTTGATTCCGCATTTGCAGTGTGGAACATGTTGACAACCACCACCACCTCCAAGCTTCAATTGCAAATCCAACCGGAGGAGTCTAGTGGAGAATCTGATTCTCAATGCTATATGATCCAAGGGAATGACTCCCTTGAGGTATATTCGGAACCCCACTTAGATTATGATGATGATGCTAGTTCTTCATGTGATGAAAATATTGATGCTCATGCCTTGAATGAAGAACTTTCAATTGTTTGTGAAAAATTAATTGAAAAATATAAGATTTTGAAAAAGAAAAGTTTAGGAATTGTTAATGAAAATAAAAGTTTACAATCTAGACTCAACAATATTTTGCAAGAGAAGGTTGAGATCTATAATGAAAGGGATTCATTGAGATCTCAATTAGAACTTGCACTTGAAGAAAATGAGTTTTTAAAATCTAAAATTGATTGTAATAATGTTTTGAAAAATAATGAGGTTTTATCTTCTAAAGTAGATTCTACTTTAAGAGATAACAATATTTTGAAAAGAGAAATTGATTTCATTTCAAAAGAACTAGAAATTTGTTTAAATAAAAATAAATCTTTGAAAAATGATATTGTTTCTCATGTTTGCCATGCTAGGGTAGTATCACACACTTCACCAATTGCATGCCACACTTCTTCTTTGATTAACAATGATATATCCATTCTTAAGAAGAGTGTTGATTGTTTGGGCTCCACTTTGAGCCAATGTGTATTGGGCCATACACGTTTGGAAACTTTGTTTCGAAAGAAACAAGTTCCATCTTTTCATGCACACCCCCCACGGCATACACATGCTCCTCACGGACACCATCATCACATGTATGCTCATGTGTACACTTGTACACATTGTGGACGTAAGGGCCACCTTGCTAAATTTTGCTATGATAGAATACATGTTGAGAATTTAGCAAATAAATTTGTTTGGGTTAGAGAAGGTACTAACCCCCATGGACCCAAAAGATTATGGGTACCAAAGACCACCCCTATTGTTTATAATGTAGGTGTGGGCTCTCACATGACGTGAGAGTAGCCGTACCTTGGAGTGGATGCGTTCCGTGCTTAAAGAGAACCAATTGGATGCATCACTTTCAAGGGATGTTTGGTGGAGAGGACCACCATGTTTTGGAGATAAGGAGAGTTACCTTCTAGGTTTTGGTAACCATTCCTAACTCCTATTTTTTGTTTACATGCTTTTCATTTTATTCATTATTAGCATGTTTTGTTGTTTATGATTATTATGCTAATGCCATGTTTGTTAGATCATTGACATGCATGTATAGCCTTTTGAGACACCCATGTTTAATATGGACTATTATTTTGTGTTCTTACCATTTGTTTAGCTATCATGTTTATCATTGGTCTAATAACATGTGAATTTACATAATAATCATGTTTATGTTTTCATGATGATTTTTATCTTGTTTTTGATGCTTCATGATTTGAATATATGTTTAAATGTTAGTTTTCACTAAAACTAGGTATATACTTGTGCATATAGTGGGCCACAAATAAATCTATATATGTTTGTGCTTGAATGCTTATTTGAACCCATTAGATATGTTAGTATAGTCTAGTTTTGATGATTTATACATTTTAAACTTGTATTCCTATTTTTAGATTTGTTTTATGAGTTTTCATTTCATGTATATGTTTATTTTGCCAAACTTCAAGATATACATGTATACCCCTTGAGTCATTTGCTTTTCATGCAAATTTTTATTTATGGACTCAATTGTGTTTGGGGATATGTATGTATACTTTTTGTGTGACAAATCATACATATACCTTGAAATGAAATTTGTTTTAATAAAAAATTTAGTTATTCATGTTTTTATGAATTCATGTTTAAACTTCATGTATATGTCATTTTATCCAAATTATAGTTATACATATACATACTTTGAGCCACGTGCCTTCATGCATATATCTTTATGGACTCGTTGTGTTTGGATATGTATGTATACTTTAGTTTGTATAAGACATACATATTCTTTGAAGATTAAACTAGTTTTGATGATTTTTATGTTTCAAGGAATATTGAGCTAAATTGAATATTTTCATGATGCCATGTTTCACATTACACTTGTGCACTCACCTTATTTATTGGTTTCTCATGACTTTGTTTTCATGAGCTTGATATGTGCTTTAATGATTTAGAGTGTTTAGTGCCATGTGGATTTCATGTTTTTCATGAAAAACTATTTTGTTTTATTCCTTGCTTGAAGGATTTCATACTAGTTAACAAGTTTTTCCATTTAACTAGTTCGTATTCTTCATATGGTAGTGATTTTCAAACATACTATAATTTTCAAATCTATTTTTGAAAACCCCTACCTTCCACGGGCGGATGGATGAGCGATCATGTTCATGTATGCTTTACAATGAAAATCATTTAAAAAACTTAAACCATGATTGGGAGGATAGGTATATGAGTAATACCTTGTCATTATTGTTGTTTCAATTGGTATCATTGAATTCTTTCAATTGGTATCAATCTTAACATTTCTTGTATACTCATATATTTTTATGTATGTATGCTTACATTTCAAATTGTATCAATTTCGATTGATATCAAACTTTTCATACATATATGTGTTTTAGTTGTGCTTACTATATTTCTATATCTTAGAGCACAAATTTGTTTATCCTAAGGCTTGAGCTTCAACCTTGTTTCAATTGATTTAGCTTTCAATTGGTATTTTAATTCGAGCCTACGCATCGTTTTTATTGGTATTTCATAAAGGGGGAGAAAATCTCGTATTTCATCTTTCAATTGGTATTTAGTATTCTACTCCCTTGCTTTATGATAGAAAATAATAATTTCAATTGGTATCTTATGCCTTAAAGAATGTTTAATTTCAATTGGTATTAAGATTTATGTTTAGAATTCAAAATTTGTAATGTTTAAATTTCAATTGATATCATATGTTTAAAATGAACAATTATTTCAATTGGTATCAAGATGTTGGTTTCATTTTTTTTTAATTGGTATCAAGAGGCATTTCATTGACATATTTTTTAATTGATATCATATTTAAAGTCACCCCTTATTGACTTTGTTTTTGTTTTAGACAAATAGGGGGAGATTGACAAAAAGGGGGAGAAAGATTTTTACCCCTCATTGACATTGTTTTTATTGTTTTGGTTTTTATCCCTTTGTTGATGATTGACAAAAAGGGGGAGAAAGATTTTGAGTTTAATGGTTTTATATGCATGCTTATGTTTTTGCATATATTAAGTTTAATTGGTATCTAGAACATGTTTATTTGTTTTTGAAAAGTTCATTAGAAAATTTCATTGGCATCTAGAGCCTTTTATTGTTTATGCATATCCATGCATGTTCGTGTTTAATATTTATGTTTATTTGTTTATACATGAGTTAAGGGGGAGCTTCTTTGAAGCTTAACTTTAATCCATGCATATATAACTCCATGAGTTTTGTCATCATCAAAAAGGGGGAGATTGTTGGCCCGGAGGCCTTCCTCTCTATTTTTGATAATGATTAACTCATGTAGTTATGTTTACTAATAATCTTGTGATTTTAGTTACAGATCATTAAGCAAGATATTAGTTGGTGATTGCTTCAAAAAGAGGAGTTTGAAAGCTTTCACATGGTGATTCCCGAGCCCGAGCGTCAAGATCATACTTAGCCTTGCTCGTTGGATCACGGTGTTTGGACCGAGTCGACTTGAAGATGAAGATCGTCAAGAAGACTTAGGTATCCTAGTTTAGATTAAGTTTTAGATCCATGTGTAAAGCTTAGTATAGTTGATATGCTCAAGTGCACAATACACACACGTTTTGGTTTTGATATTGGTTTTCATGAATAGTAGATCAAAACAAGTTTAAATGGTTTTTATGTATATTAGATATGTTCAATATACATACATGCTTCATATCTTATACAAACTTATTTTGATATGTCTATTCATGAGTTTTAGGAAAAATCAGATTTCCTAATGAAAAATCCAAGTTTGGTAAAATACAAGTTTTGGTTTTTGGTAAAAATGATAAGACACAAAAATAGTTTGAATTGCTTGATATTTGAGTTGAAACTTTTATCACATGTTTATATATCAATGCAATATGGTAAAAAATATTTTTGGGGATTTTTACAAGATTTAAAAGAATTTTTCAAAATATTTCTATGTGTTTTTTTTTCCCAGGTTCTGACCCAGACCTGACTGTCAGGCCAGGTTGGTCGACCGCACGGTCGACCGAACCATGGGCCGGTCGACCGCAACGGTCGACCGACGTGCACAGCCTTGTGCACGTCTGGCAGACACAGGGCCGGTCGACCGGACCAAAGAGCCATGCTCTCTGTATCTGGGCGGTCGACCAGACGGTCGACCAGATCAGAGAGTCTGCTCTCTGTATCTGGGCGGTCGACCGGGCGGTCGACCGGATTGCCCCAACGGTCAGAAATATGACCGTTGGCGGTCGACTGGGCGGCCTGTCAGGCTGCCAGATCAGCCTAACGGCTAGTTTCAGGGTTTGGCCTATATAAACCCCAATTGCTTGGGATTTTGGCTAAGGTTTTTAACAATAAAAATTCCCAGTTTCTCCAGAGTTTAAAAGAAGTTTTCAAAGTGTTTTAAAGCTAAAAGTTTTCATCTTTATTGTTTTTCAAGGATTTTGGAAAATCAAAGAAAACTAGGTTTTTGGGAAATTATTTTAGATTTCCATTTCTATCATCTACAAGAGATTTCCCAAGTAGTTTTTCTTTGTTACTTGATTTCCAAAAATACCTTGATATCCACTTGAACTATATCTTCTATCCTAATCTATTAGGATCTTTGTTTTGTGGAAAAGAGGAAAGAGAGATTGTTTGTGGTTGAAAGAAACCACTAGTTGTAAACCCTCCTTTATTTGTGTATCCCTCTTTGGTAGAGGTTGATCGGAGTGGTGTTTGGATCCCTCTTCGGTAGAGGTGATTGTGATTGTATTGGCTACGGGCCTTATCCCTCTTCGGTAGAAGTGGATTGTCGTTGTATTGCCTCGGTGGCATTGTAAGGTTGAGAGAGGAGTTCGGTACTCCTATAGTGGATTGGAAATCCTTCTCGGTGAAGGCGGGGACGTAGAGCGAGGGGCTCGAACCTCGAAACACATCTTGTTGTTTGCGTTTGATCCATTGTCTCTCTAACTCTCTCTCTTTTATTTGTGTAAAGCATCATTCATTCATTCATATCTATATTGCTTGTGTTGCCTTGCATCTTTCATATTGCTATATCATTATATGCTTGGCTTGCTTGTGTGTGCCTCACTTGTACTTAACCACAAGAGCTTCATATAGCACCTCAACCCATATCTAGGGGAATCAAGAGGAGTTAGTCCAGAGCCCTTCACGGGGAATTCGGCTACACTTGTGTGTTGTACTAAGTGTGTTGCAATTTGTTTTTAAGCTTACGCATTTAGCGCATTTAGTTTATAGATTAGCCATATCACCTATTCACCCCCCTCTAGGTGTTTTCACTCCTCTCTTAGTCTAGTAAGGACTATTCTCACTGTTATATTCAGTTTGTCACCTCTGAACGACAGAATTTTGAGCTTAGTGCCTTCTCCATTGGTTATGTCTAGTTTATCACCTCAGAACTGATAGATAGCCAAGCATCATCTCTCAGTCCGGTAGGGACTTCTCCTTTTATCGTCATGTCCAGTTTATCACCTCTGAACGGTAAGGCTCTGAGCTTGGTGGCTTCTTAATCAGTCATGTCCAGTCAATTGTCTATGAACCAACAGATAGCCAGGTCTCATCCTCCAGTCCAGTGTGGACTTCTTCTTTGTCGTCATGTCCAGTCCGTCACCTCTGAATGACAAAATTTTGAGTCTGACAATTCCTAATTAGTTATGTCCAGTTCGTCACCTCTGAACTGATGGATTCCAGATCTCACTCTTGCAGTCCCTAGTGGACTAGCTGTCAAGTTAACACTATGACTTTGAATAGCAGACTACGAGATTGGTGTCTCTTAGTTGGTCATGTCCAAATTACCTCTAAACTGATGGGTACCCAGATCCAATTCACCCTTGCAGTCCCCAGTGGGCTAAGTTAATATGACTACCTCTAGCCGCGAATTTGGAGTTTAGTATGTCTTATTCTATCATGTCCAGTTGATAACCTCTGAATAGATGGGTCCCTAAAATCGAGTTCAACTTTTCATTTACTATTATGTCCAGTTCGTCACCTCTGAACAGTAAACACTCAGGGTTTGGTAATTTCTAATCGGTTATGTCCAGTTCGTCACCTCTAAACGACAAGGCTTCATGTCTGGTGATTCCTAATCAGTTATGTCCAGTTCGTCACTTTTGAATTGATGATACCCAGATCTAACTTTCTAGTCTAGTAGGGACTCTTCCCGCTGTTATGTCCAGTTTTATCACCTCTGAACAACGAACCCTCTTTCTAGTGATCCCTAACCTGTTATGTCCACATTACCTCTGAACAAATGAATTCTTAGATCTACCCTCTTTTATCCCCAGTGGATTCTTTTATGTTAGACTGATTTTATCATGTTACTAACCTCTGAATAATTTCGGTCATGAGTTAAAGTATTTCAAAATCCGTACCAATCCATCATGGATTTGCGAAAACTTTGAAGGGAGTTTTGTTGACACTCTGAAAAGACAAACTCTCAAATAATACTCCAATCGGTCTGAACAATGTCCACCTTGTCGATATTTATAAAAGACGAGTCGCAGACAAGCTGACGACCAGTTTTTGCCCATTCCCGAGGGACAAAGCAGTGACTTGGACCTACCGATCCAGTGAAGTAGACAGTAGGCTAAGTATTGCCTTTAAAGAGGCCTAAGCAGGCCTAAAAGGTTAAGTCAGCTCAACACTTGGCCTCGAATGAGCCCAAAGGAGCTAGCTTCTCTTGAAGCTTTATAGCCTTAAAGCTAAGTTTCTAGTTTCGCATGAAGTTTTACATAGCTCTGCAGTGAGCTGACTCCTAACTTCGCCCGAAGCTAATCTTGCTAGCTTTGCCTTGAAGCATAGCACAACTCTATTTAAAGAGTTAACTGATAAATTTGCCTGAAGCTTCGCCTGAAACTTGGCTTCACTCTGCTGAAGGCTAACTTATAACTTCGCCTGAAGCTTTATATAGCTTTGCCTGAAGCTTCTAGCCTCGCCTCCACTGGCTAGCCTCGCCTCAACTGGCTAGCCTCGCCTGAGGAGGCTAGCATTACCTCACCTGGCTAGCCTCGCCTGAGGAGGCTATCCTCGCCTCCATTGGATTTGAGGTAACCGCCTCACTAAGTTAGTGGGGGGATTAATGGGTAGTTACACCCATGATCCCTCATTAAGAGGAGACAATTAAGGGGATCATAACTCCCCATTGAGCCTATAAATAGCCTACTAGTAGGGTAGGCTCAGGGTCTTGAAGAAATTCAAGTCCAAGAGGGCTTTTTGAAGAGCATAAAGCTTCTGGTGGCTTCAAAGCTTAAGCTAATAAGAGATCTACTCTCTCGCTTTCAAGAATTCAGTAAATCATTTCTCTAATCCTACAAGGATAAATTTAGGGTGCTAATACCCTAAGATCTTCCTCTCTCAAGGAATCTCCAGAACCAGGCGAAAAGGAATTCCCAAGTAGTAGCATTTGAAGATTGCTCGCATCATCAACGGAAAAAGTGGTAGCGCGGTGACCAGACTTCCACCGGCACGCTTCCCCAGAAATCTCAGTAGAAGATTCTTGTAATTTTTTCTTATAATTACTTGTAATTTTCTACAGCATTTTGTAAGTTTTTCCTTGGGCAGATCAATGGAAAACAATCGCCACTGAGCCGCCACCCTGATCCCAACCACCACCTAGCCCAACAACCTCCACCGTGTGCACTCTTCCCTCTCGATCTCCCTCTCCACCACCACTCTAGCACCCACGATGAGCCTGCAACCTGCCATCCATCTCGTTCACTTTCTCTCCCTCCATCTCCCTCTTTATCTTTCCCCATCTCTATGTATTGTGTGTGTGAGCTCTCCCTCTCTCTCTCTGTGTGCGTGTGTGCACTCTTATCTCTCTCCCTTTCTATTTCTCTCAGTCTCTCTATCAGTGTGTGTTGCAGTGTAGGTTATCTAAAAATCATAGACAAATCATCAAACATGAACCTCTAAACGCGAAGGTCATGTTTCAATTAAAAGGCGGATCTCGCGTCCAAGAAGAAACACAGACTACAGATGCGGGTCTGACCCCTCTTCTCACTTCAAATGCGAGTTTGAGTAACTCTGCGTTCTATTTCAAGCGCAGGTCTTAGCAACTCTGTGCTCCACATCAGACGGGGGTCTGAGGAACACCGCGTCATACTTCAAACGTGAGTCTGAATAGCTCTGCGTCCTATTTCAAGCGTAGGTCTGAGCAACTCTGCCTCTACTTCAAACGCGAGTCTGAAGAACTCCATGTCTCACTTCAAATGCGGGTCTGAGTAACTCCACATTCTGACTAAGACGCGAGTTTAAGCCCTACATCTATACAAACGTGAGGTACACGTCTAGCGCGAAACCTGCATTTTTTTTATAACTGATCCCCATTACTAGGTCAATTAACTCCCCACGTAATGTGGGAATTAATCCCCATTATGGAGGGATTTTTGGGGACAAAAATACCCTATGACTCCCTATAAAAAGCCTGAGGAGCTATGAAAAAGGGAAGGACTTTAGAGAAGACTTTGGAGAGGACTCTTAGAGCAGAGAAAAAAGAGAGAAACTTTTAAAGATTGAGAGCTAAGAATTCTCAAAATAAAAGCTTCTTGCTTTTCTCATGCTTGTTCAAAACTCCACAGAGAGGAGAAAAAGATAATCACTGGACTCTAAATACTTAGCGTGTTAAAAACAGAGCTCCCTTTTGGTTTATCTTTGAGAGCATCCTAAAGAGAAGCTTGATATTTGACCAGTCAATGGAGAACAAGAATCACTCTCCATCACCACGCGAAGAACCCAGCCTTAAATAAAGGGGCTTCTCACCTCTTTTGTAATTAGAATTGTTTCATTGAAATCTTTTAGCCACTCAAAGAAACTTTTCATCGAGCATACTTTTTTGAGATGGCAACTCTGCTTGGAACTGCTTTCTCTACTGATGAGAATGTCGTGGCGCAAGCCGATGTCCATTTTCTTGGCAAGACAGTGGAATCCCTTATCATCGAATTCGATCAAGAAAAGTTTAAGGAATTCCTTTCCTCAGGCTCCGCCAGCCCTAAGGCAATGCGTACCGCAAAGTCTCTTCTGAGACTCACTCTCGAATCTCTTCGGAGATTACTCCTAAAGTGGCCCGCACCACTGCTCACAGCACAAGCGGTGCCACTTCTGAAGAGATTATAAAAATCTCTCGTGCAGCCCGTGTCAACATCCTTCAGGAGACCCGCAAAGCTAATGCGCCAGCACACAATCAAAGTGGTGGTGAAGCTCAATCTCGCCATCGCTCTCCTTACTGAACTCTGCAATTCTAGTTTGCCGAGAGTTCTCATTAACCCTTGCGGCTCAACCGGAATGCTGAACATTGACGAAAGCGTCGCACACGTCGATAATAAATCAAAGATTCTACAAAGACAATCTGTTCTGCAGATTCAGAGCGCAAGGTTCATACTCGCGTTCCTCTCAGGCAACGCAAGGTCTGTATCCAACATGGGACCCGCGTTCTGCCTACCCCAAAACACGAGGCCTGCGTTCTGCCAGTTTCAGAATGTGACCCCACGTTTTTGTTCTAGAACGCAAGTCCTGCGTTGTGCAAAAACACGAGGTCCGCGTCCAACACGAGACCAGCATTTCTGATCCAAAATGTGAGATTCACGTTCTACCTGTTTCAGGACACCACTCCCGTGTCTCTGATCTAAAACGCGAGATTCACGTTCTGAGGCAAGCTCAGCCAACGCTGGAGGTCTGCATTTCAACACCACACAAGGTCTGTGTTTCAACAAAGCAACATGAGACCCGCATTCAAAATGGCATGTCTTCAAGACATATGAAGCCAAGAAGACCTCATTCCCCGGGTTTGAGGCTAGTTCCTCAGACGTCCCCATGACAGACTTAAGGGACTACCTGATAAGGAAAAGGAGCGTCCATCAAATCACTCCTTAATGTCACTATGGGTGACTCATCTCAGCAGTACTTTCTGATTGCCTATGCGGCTTTCAGATAGCCAATCCCTCATGTTTTAATCGGCTGTCAGCGGCTTCAAACTCAGCCAAGAGATGACGATCCCATAAGAAGAAGTCATTCTCTGACGTCAAGTATTCAGAAGTGACTGTAAACATGGTGGGGAGTTCCACACCGAATAAGTCCAAAGGGAAGCAACTTGATGTTTGTTCAGAGGAGTCTGATGTTGATCGATCTCTAGGTTTGAAGAATATTCTGGTCACACCTGAAGGGGTCTACCGACACACTCGAACTCGCACAAGAGTGATTGCCCCAGTTGACTATAGTCTGTTGGCCAGGAGAATCGAGGTGAATGATGAGCATTCTGCCATCATTGAATCTCAATTTTTGAATTCCAATTCGGAGACAACTGTCTTTGCTTATATGGCGGAAACTCTTGAAGAAGTGGCCAGGCATTCGAAGAGCAGGCCCGAGCCTAAAGAGAACAACTCGATATGCTTCGAGCTCAGTAAGAATCTATCGACACCCTTAAGCATAGGAGAAAAAGAAACTGAAGATTAAAACTCCTTCCAAGAATTTCAAGGGCAAACAAAAGGAGGGAGGGAGCTCATCTTCTGCAAACACTGAGAGTGAAGAGTATTCCAATTCTGAGCCATCCAAATCTTCATCTGAAGAGGAAGATAACGCAGAGAATGGAAGCAGTCATTCTAAGAGGATTAGCAAATTGGAGTAACATCTTGAGGCCCTCACGAACCGAGCGGTCTCCAAGATGTGGGGATAGTCCGGCCTTACTCAGCAGAGCGGGACATGGCTCCTGATCCTCCCAAATTCAAGGCACCGACCCTCCATACTTTCGATGGTAAAGGATGGCCGAACCAACACATATACTACTTTAAATCCCAAACTGGGAATGTAGTATCGAATGATGCTATCATGGCTCGTTTATTTGTTGGTACTCTTAAGAGGGTCGCCTTTGAATGGATTATGAAACTTCCTACCGGCTCAATCAAAATATGGGCCGACCTCGAGAAGTTATTCTAGCTAGTTTCTTTGAAGATGATACAGAAATTTCAGTGTCAACTCTCCTTGCAGCCAAACAAAAGAAAGGAGAGTCCATTAAGACTTTTATCGAAAGATTTTGGAGCATGACACTCTATTATCCCAGTGGCATGACCCAGTCTACACTGGTTTAGACATGTCACCACAATTTACAAACTACCCTACTCGCTCAAATTGGAGTGGCAGAGGGTCGCACTTGGAAGCAGTTGGTGCTGCAAGGCGAATAGCCAGAAGAAATTGTTGCCTGGATCAGGGCTGAAGGAAAAACAGAAAATCAAGATCCTATAAACTAACGTAGTGAGCCCCAGAGTCGTCTTCTCAACTCAGGAGAAAGGATACCGTAGCAACAGAGGTTAAGTCACCTTCGAAGACCCAGTCAGTCAGAAGGGGATGCCTCCTGGCGAAGCACGTGCCAATAAACTGTACTCCATCAAGGATGAGCATGTGGTCTCTCTGCTCAAGTTACTCCTAAAGAGTAACAAACTCAAATTGCTGGAGATCAGACATCCTGAAGATATGGAGAAGACTGATGATCCTAGCTACTGCTTATATCACAGGATGCTGGGACACCCTACCAAGAATTGCTACATCTTCAAAGATATTCTTCAAGCTTTGATCGATGCGAAGGTACTTGAGCTTCGTTTAGAGCAAAAAAGGTGAATCCTAACAAGACAACTACATCACCTACTCAATTCAGCTAGAATCTCCTGAGCACCAACTGGAATGGTTCCCATCTCAAAAGGGGAACTAAGAATGATCAATACGGATCCTCATAACCAAAAGGAGAAAGGTCTTATCCCGGTTCTTACTCCTCGAGGAGAGACAATGTGGGTCCATCCTAACATTGTTGAGAGCCAACAATGGATGACTATCATAAGTAGGAAGTTCAAAGGCAAGGCCAAAACATCCTCCAGCAATGTGGTGGGTATCTCTACAAGAGAAATCGAAGAAGATGTCGCCTCTCTTATTAGTTCAGGAGATGAGGAGTCCGCCTTTGCTGCTGACACAGGCGCACCCCCACATCGAAGACTCGGTCCAGCAAACCATAATTGAAACAGTACGACGAGCCAATAGCAGACTCCCTCTATCCAGCTGAGGAGGCAATCGAGCAGTCCAGGAGACCATCTGTGAAAAAACAGAAAGAACTTTGGTATGTCAAAACTCTTCAGAAAGGCAGTGTGAGACCATCAAGTCCCTTCTGTTTGATGTCATGGCTCAGCTAGCCAATATCCCTGCTCGAATCACTCTTTATAAGCTCTTAAGGTTTTCCAAGTTTACAAGGGATGCCTTAAGAAAAGCACTAGCAGATGCAGAGGTTTTCATAACCCAGATTTTGCTATATATGCAAAGGAAGACGACAACCATTGCCACCACACCTCGAAGCAGTTTCCCTGCATCACCTTCACCCCAGAAGAAATGCAAGTTAAAGAGAAACATGATAGGCCCCTATATTACACAGGGTATATTGGATCATCTGAAGGAAGCCATATTCAGGTTGATCCGGGATCCGCGTTCAGCATTATGCCCCGCAGGGTCATGCAGCATTTGGAGATCCCCACCCATCAGTTAAACGCCAGTTAGACAACCATTTATGGCTTTAGCGCCAATGGTATGCGTTCGATGGGAAAAATCAACTCATGTGCCAAATTGGGAACCTGAAATTCGAGGTGACATATTACATCATTGATGCCAATACCTCATATAACTTGCTGCTGGGACGACCTTGGATTCACCGCAACTCCATCGTCTCATCCACTCTTCATCAAGTAATGAAGTACATTGATGAAGATGGAAAAGCGAGAACGTTGATGCATCCGTTCAAGGAGGTTGAGAATTACTTCATTGATTTCCTCCTCTATCAGGATTCTCTTAAGCTTGATAAGAATCTACACCCGGAAGAACCCAACTCTGGCAACAAAGCAGATATGAAGCCAGAAGTAGAAGAGTGTCTCTGGAAAATAAATTCCCTTATAATGAGCATAGATAAGCTCGATTTCAATACCACCGCCAAAGTTGAAGGCAAGTGGCTTATCAATAAAAATCTAGATTTGGCTTATTTTTCTGCATTTGCTTCTGATTCTGTACCGTCAGACACTAGTACTAATGTAGATAGTGGCCCTGGTCAGCAATGAATGCCCTGACATCATTGCATGCACCAATGAAGTCATCCCTTATGGTACACGAAAAGATCAAAGATACACACAATACTCTCTTTGAGGTACCAAACATGCGAAGAGGTCAAAATCCAATTCTATTTGGAAGAATCGACTCTGAGCCTATAGTTTGTGAAAGCTCAGGAGGTGGGTCTGAATCTCCATAATTTTTTCATTATGGACAAAATTCATGTCACATGATGGAAAGAATGGGGTATGATCTTACCAAAAGATCGGGCCTTAATTTTGGCAAAGGAAAGCGAGCACTACTTCGTTCATTTGTATCGAAAGGTAAAAGACCCCGATTACTATCACAAGACCTAAAGAGGACTCGGTTATATATCTACGCCAGTCCTGTCAGATCCTGAGTCTGAAGAAAAGGTCTATCATGACAGTTCATCAGCAACATTGTCGTGGGACTCAGATATCAGCGTCGGCGATATCTTCGAAAGTCTCTCAGTGAACATGGTATCGACTAGCCATTTAGAAGATGACGAAGAAGATCCTTTAAATCTGAAGAATTAGTATAGTCGGACTTGGATTCATGGATTAAACACTTAAATACTCTTCGAGATATACGCCATTGAACAACGCGAATCGCCCACTGAGGATAAAATGACTTAGATCTTAGAGATGAGGCTAACCCTAAGCCCATTTTCATAAGCAAGAGCTTGTCACCTTCTGAGAAAGAAGACTTGATCCATCTCATACGAGAGTATAAAGATGTCTTTGCTTGAAATTATGAGGACATGCCCGGGCTCGATCCTCAGATTGTTGTGCATCATCTCAACATCAATCTAGATGCCAAGCCAGTAAAACAATAGCAATGACGGCTCTGACCCGAGATCATTAAAGCAATCGAATCAGAAGTCAAGAAGCTCATAGACTTTGAATTCGTGAGGGAAGAGCAACATCTAGATTGGGTGGCCAACATAGTCATGTTCCCAAGAAGAATGAAAAGATCCGGATTTGCATCGACTACCATGATCTAAATGCCGTTTGTCCAAAAGACAAATTTCTTCTCCCGATCACGGATGTTATGATTGACAATACATGCGGTTTTGAGAGGATATCTTTTATAGATGGCTTCTCAGGGTATAATTAAATAAAGATGTACCCTGATAATGAAAAATACACATCTTTTAGGATGCCTTTGGCAGTATACTGCTGCACAGTAATGCCCTTTATCTTGAAGAACGCTAGTCCAACCTATCAATGTGCCATGAAGATCTTCCATGAGCATATATATAAGACCGTAGAATACTACATCGATGATATCGCTGTGAAAAGCCGTGACAAAAGTGATCATCTCGCAAACCAAAGAGAGTATTCGACATTATGCGGGCTCACCAGTTGAAGATGAACCCAACCAAATCCTTCCTGGGGGTAGCTAATGGCAAATTCCTTGGCATATATCCGGAGATTTATATCAAATCTTTCAGGATGGTGCCAACCCTTTACCAAGTTAATGAAGAAGGGAGTCTCGTTCGTTTGGGACAATGCTTGCTAAGAAGCATTGGAAGAGATCAAGGAATATCTCACACACTCACCCATTCTAGTAGCTCCAGTATCAGAAAAACCTTTCCTGTACATGTTCGAGCGATGGGTCATTCCTTGAGAGCTTTACTAGCTCAAAATAATGATCAAAACCACAAACATGCAATCTACTATTTAAGTAGAACAATGATTGGGGTGGAGCACTGTTACAATCCAATTTAGAAGGAATGCTTAGCGTTAGTTTTTGTCATCTAGAAGATGCGACACTATCTTATGGGGCAACGCATTCACGTCATCTCCAAAGTTATTCCGTTGCGATTGCTAATGACAAGGCCATCTTCGCTGAATTGCATATTAGCGAAATGGGCCATATTGCTCTCACAATATGAAATGCAATTCATGCCGCAAAAGGCGATCAAAGGGCAAGCTGTGGCAGATTTTCTGACAAGTCATCCAGTTCCAGGAACTTCAAAACTTTATGGTGATCTCTCAGACGAGATTGCAGAAGTTAACTTGATCAACGCCTCATCAGAAGAACAAGTGTAATCGGTCGCTAAGATTGCACATTTATTATCATATTCTCATACTTATTATTAAATAAACTCTGCTTGTTCCTAATTATTGTTTAATTTATTTGTAGGCCCATTCCTAAAGGAGAGTGAAGAAAAATGAGCCCAAAAGCCCATCAAATTCTGAATTAAATCAGAATAAATTTGAAATCAGTGAATCAGGGCAAATCAGAGAGGTTGAAAACTAGTTGAAATGAATCATCCCAAATCAAGCGGTTGAAGCCAAAGATCAAAGGCCATTTCATCAAAATCCCGGATTTAAACTGCAAATCCAGCTGAAGATTAACATCAACGCGAAGTCGGGGAATTCCACCAACAGGGTGTGGCCTGGCCATACCCTGGCCGTAGAAACGCTGCCAAAGCGGCGTTTCCGCGGCTTTGTTAGGGAGTTAGGGGGAGCGTTTGCTCCCCCTATCTTCTCACGCCTCTCCTCTCTGGGTTTTTGCCTATAAAAGGCAGGTATTTCACTGTAAATGGGGACGACCAGGCAGAGATAGGATTTAGTCCAGTTTTTCATTCTTTGTAGTGTAGGTTTTTATTTTCTTTTTATGTAATTTTATTTTCTTTGTAAGCTTAGGTCAGATTGAGATTCATGTAAGTAAGAGAGAGAGGCCTATGTTGAGAGTGACACCGATGTACCTCCTCCTTTCTTCCATCGTTTTTGCAAGCAATAAAAGGTAACTTTTTTTTATGTTCGTCTTTACTTTTGCTTCCTTCTTCTTCTTTCTACTTTTTCTCTTTTGGTTATGATGAGCATTCAAGTGAATCTAGTAGCATCAGTATAACAATGTTTGTGTGAGTGCCAACGATATTTCATGATGATGTTCTCCTCTTCAAGACTCCGCATCATTTCATTCTTGTTCTTCTTGATGATGTAATGCGAATGGGGACTGAGCTCGATCTTATGGATTATGCGTTGAACGCCTCCGAAGCAAAGTAGAACATGCAAGGGTTCCAGGTAAGTCATCAACCAAAGGAGGTAAGTATTTCTTTAATCTTTTCTTTCTTTTCTTTTATTTCTTTAGTTCAGATCACCAATACCAACAACACCCACTTCTTTTATCACTCCTTTTCCATTTCTTTGTACATATCTAATTCTGGTTTCTCCATCTTCCCAATATCTCACTTTCTACCTAACTTCATTGTAATTTATTTTTCTTTTCTTTTTAAGAAACTAAAGAAGAACTTTAACCATTAATGGTAGCATAAAAGAGAACTTGCTAGAAAAGCTTCCATCGCTAGTCCCTCCTTGTGGATCACGACCCGCATAGCCACTTGCTATTGCGGTAGAATTGAGTAACTTGCACTTTTCACTCTTAGTTCTGAAATTCGGTATTTTGTGTGTAGGTCTCACTCAATCAAAATTTTGGCGTCGTAGCCGGGAAGGGACGGTAATTTACTCTCTTTAAAAGTTTACATTTTTTGTTAACTTTCTTCTTTGTTTTTTTGTACAGATTTAATAATAAGGAATATCTGTTGCAGTGGACATATAAGTGGCCCTGGACTCTGCTCAAGAAAACAGAGCCCAGAAGCTCTCAAATTTGCTACATTCCAGTGGCAAAACTGAGTGAACTACTAACCTGTATTTTTGCAGGTTGGCTGAATTGAAAATCTGAATTTTTGTAGCATTTATCTCCTTGTTTGACTCACTGTATATACATTTTTAACACAATAGTAAAAAGTTGATTGTAAATGCTAAAAATGATTTAGACTTTGCATTTAGGCACGTGTCTATTTCATTTCATTTTCTATTTACTGTTGAAGAGTGCTGGAGCCAAGGTATGTTGCATAGCATTTAGTATAAGGTTCATTCTTGTGTGAAATATTGCTTGAATGTTACTTTTTTTTTCTATATACTTGCACACTGCACTAAATTGATCTAAGGGCTTGTCCTATAAACAAGATAAGGTGGGGAAGTCATTACCCTCCCTTAGCCCACAAACAATCTCCTCACTCACTAACCCAAGCCTAACTAAAAATGAGTAGACGTTGGCCCTAGGGACATCTCGGACTCAATTAGGAGATTATCTTAAGGGGTAAAGGTGTTGGAATTTGACTCCTGCCAAATCAGTGTCTAAGAAGGGGATTAAAGGTCGAAAGCCCGAAGGTTGGTGGTTACTTAATTAAGGAACGTCTTTGACAGATAACCTCCCACCAATCTTGCCCTGACCTGGCTGATTAGCTTGTGGTCAAAGTCTGTATTATACCTCCTATGGATAGTCTAACCAGTTAGGAGTCGTCTAGGTCAAAGGTCTACCCTAATTTAGGTTAGAATTTTTTCTTTTTGTTTGCTTATTTGTTAGTTTTTTTCTTTGTTTGTGTGTGATATGGCTTATAACAATAATTTTTCTAATTTTAATGGTAATCCATATTACACACCAACCTCTTTTTCAGATATTACCAACCCGGCATATCATAATTTTAACCAACCTAGTGTGCCGGATTGGTCTTATCCGAATCAATATAACCCATGCCCCCAATCTTATAACCATAATTTCCAGAATAATTTTAACTCTTCACAGAGTCAGTGGGGATTCACCTCCCCCGAGTCCAATTTTCAACCAACTTGTCCTCCTTATCCACCTTGTCCACAATAATTCCAAGATTCATCCTCAGTTCCACCAGTCCAAAATAGAAAACCATCAATTTTGAAAATGAGCATGTGTGAGTCCAAACAACAATCATAAAATCTGATGGACTCACAATTTTACCACCAATTCCAAAATAACACTTCATCTTTTCAAGACCAATCGCAACAAAACGATGAACCTATCAACTATGAAAAGATGCTTGAAGCCATGACTCAGGCTCAAAACGCTCGTAATCATGACATAGATATGATGGTCCAATCTCTACGTTCTCACCGTTTGGCCAGTTCTGATGTCGATAACCATTCTGTTAGAGCCGAAGAATCATGTTGTTTTGGAACACAAGGTTCCATTTCAGCACAATCATTTGAACTTGCCCAAACTCTAAATTTTGAAAGTGATATTGACAGTTTGGTAAGTTATCCTTTTCCTGAAATTGAACTTGAAAATGAACATGATCATGAACCTCAACTTAGTGATTCAATTCTACTTCCTGATTCAATTATGACTCCGGTGTCTTCACCTGATTTCAATCTTTTCCCGAGTCAATATTGGATCCTATGCCAATTCATAATGAAATTGAATCGCCCATCTTTGATGATCATCATATTGAACTTGACCAATTTTTTAATTTTGAAAGTCCCATTGATAAATTGGCAAGTTCTCATTTTTATGAAATTGAACTCAATGAGAAATGTGACTTAGATTCTCAAATCTGTGATCCAGTTCAAATTCTCGAATCAATATTGACTCCTGTTTTGTTACCCGGCTTGAGTAATATTTTAGAGTCAGTTTTGATTCCCACACCTATCATTCTTGAACTTGAATCACCAATATTAAGTCACATTCCATTGTTGAAAAATGAATGTGGACTTGAGTTTCAACTTCTTGATTTGGACCCACTTCCTAAACCAATCTCGACTCCTGAACCTTTACTTGACTTAAGTCACTTCCTGAGTCGGTATTAGTTCCCGTACTTCCCGAGTCCAAGTCAATCATTCCATCTTTTCACTTGGGACAAGGCGGTTGACAAAATTGACTCTGAAATTAATTATGAAATTTGGAAATTATATGGGGTAAAATATTTAATAAAAATTATTCATGTATATATCACTTTAGTGGGTTATATTAGAGAAATTTCTGATGGATTCCTCAGAACTCCACGAAAAGTCAATTGGGCCACATTTCGTGGACCAATCAGACCACAACCGGAACCACCACCTTAAGGTAATATTTCCTTCCCTTTCTTCTTTTTCATGCATCTATGCATTAATTCATACATTGAGGACAATGCATAAGATAGGTGTGGAGAGGGTTCTAACATAACTTAGGTTTTCTTTTTATTAAATTTTTTTTAACATTTTCTTTACTTTTAAAAACTTTTTGAAAATAGAAACAATATTTTGACATATTTTTTGTAAGAAATTAAGTCAATTTTAAGGAATAGGAAAATCAAAATTAGTATTTCTTAAACTTGGTCAAAATAAGATTATTTGTTTGATTTTTAGAGTTAGGAAGATAATTTGTCAAAGTAATTTAGTCTTGATCTTTACCTTAATGAAATATGCACACTTCATACACTTACACACTTAGGGTTCAAAAAATGAAGATTCTTATGCCTTATAAAAAAAAGAAAAAGAAAAAATATACCTATGAAAGATGAACAAATCTAATTATTGATTAGCTAGGTGCTTTGGCCTAAGCAAGCCTTAGTATTTATGCGAAAGATGATTAGATAAGTTTAAGAAAAAATATATATATAAAAAATCCTCTGATTAAGCTGGGTATTTGTGCCTAATAAAGCATAAGTTTTCATGTCTAAAAGTGGTTCATATAATAAAATCCTTAGTTTTGTGGCCTTGTTTGCTCGAGTCTTAAGTCCTTGGGGTGTTTTCTCACCCGGTGTCCTAAGATCGTTTGGTTTGGGAGTCATCGATTAAAGGCTCGTTACATGGGCAAAGTAGAAAGCCTAATAGAACTAAGGAATAATACCACCAATATAATATATATATATATATATATATATATATATATATATATATATATATATATATATATATCAATAAATAAGGCATAAGAGTTAGAGTTAAAAAACCCTTAGTCAAAATTTTCACGGTCACAAGGTGCATATGACTTAGGGTAAAGTAATAGATTAGATGAGAAGTACAATTTGACTCCTTACTTTGATTGATAACAAATTTTTGAATAGAGATTGAGTTTAGGAATGAAAAATTCGGTTTTCCTATAGCTTATAGATTACTTAAAACTTACAATAATATTTCAAATATTTTTCTTTCAAAATGTGTTTTCAAATTACTAACATTTTTTTCTCTTTCTTTACGGATTTTGTGGGTGTAATCCACTGAAAACCCTCACGAGACAAAACTCGTCCTCTAGGGGTAACCTAGAGGTTTAACGGCTTGTTGCACATGCTCAGTGCAATAGCGTGACCTGCGAAGTGGTCTAATAATCCTTAGTATAGTTTAGTTGTTTTGCTCGAGGACGAGCAAAAGATAGGTATGGGGGTGTGATCGGTCGCTAAGATTGCACATTTATTATCATATTCTCATACTTATTATTAAATAAACTCTGCTTGTTCCTAATTATTGTTTAATTTATTTGTAGGCCCATTCCTAAAGGAGAGTAAGGAAAAATGAGCCCAAAAGCCCATCAAATTCTGAATTAAATCAGAATAAATTCGAAAACAGTGAATCAGGGCAAATCAGAGAGGTTGAAAATCGGTTGAAATGAATCATCCCAAATCAAGCGGTTGAAGCCAAAGATCAAAGGCCATTTTGTCAAAATCCCAGACTTAAACTGCAAATCCAGCTGAAGATAAACATCAACGCGAAGCTGGGGAATTCCACCAACAGCGTGTGGCCACCTGGCCACACCCTGGCCGCGAAAACACGGCCAAAGCCGCGTTTCTGCGGCTTTATTAGGGAGTTAGGGGGAGCGTTTGCTCCCCCTATCTTCTCACGCCTCCTCTCTGGGTTTTGCCTATAAAAGGTAGGTATTTCACTGTAAATGGGGACGACCAGGCAGGGATAGGATTTAGTCCAGTTTTTCATTCTTTATAGTGTAGATTTTTGTTTTCTTTTTATGTAATTTTAATTTCTTTTTAAGCTTAGCTTAGATTGAGATTCATGTAAGTAAGAGAGAGAGGCTTATGTTGAGAGTGACACTGATGTACCTCCTCCTTTCTTCCATCGTTTCTGCAAGCAATAAAAGATAACTTTTTTTTATGTTCATCTTTACTTTTGCTTCCTTCTTCTTCTTTCTACTTTTTCTCTTTGGTTATGATGAGCATTCAAGTGAATCTAGTATCATCAGTAAAACAATATTTGTGTGAGTGCCAATGATATTTCATGATGATGTTCTCCTCCTCAAGACTCAGCATCATTTCATTCTTGTTCGTCTTGATGATGTAATGCGAATGGGGACTGAGCTCGATCTTATGGCTTATGCGTTGAATGCCTCCGAAGCAAGGTAGAACATGCAAGGGTTCCAGTTAAGTCATCAACCAAAGGAGGTAAGTATTTCTTTAATCTTTTCTTTCTTTTCTTTTATTTCTTTAGTTTAGATCACCAACACCAACAACACCCACTTTTTTTATCACTCCTTTTTCCATTTCTTTGTACATATCCAATTCTAGTTTCTTCATCTTCCCAATCTCTCACTTTCTGCCTGACTTCATTGTAATTTATTTTTCTTTTCTTTTTAAGAAACTAAAGAAGAACTTTAACCATTAATGGCAGCATAAAAGAGAACTTGCTAGAAAAGCTTCCATCGCTAGTCCCTCCTTGTGGATCACGACCCGCATAGCCACTTGCTGTTGCGGTAGAATTGAGTAACTTGCACTTTTCATTCTTAGTTCTGAAATTCGGTATTTTGTGTGTAGGTCTCACTCAATCAAAGTGTGGCGACTAATTTTCAATGGAGCATCAAAGACAAGTCCTGAGGGAAATATCGTCGCATGTGTGGGGGTAGTACTCGTTTTCCCACATAATTATATGATCCCTCGTACATTCTCATTAACTAACCCGTGTTCCAATAATGTCTCAGAATACAACGCTCTCTTGATCGAGATGCAACTTGCTGAAGAGATTGGAGTCAAAAATCTCGAAGCGTACGGAGATTCAAAGTTCATCGTCGACCAGGTTCTAGGGAGTAAAAGTCTAACATGACGACTTGGTGTCCTATCACAATGCGACCATTGACATGGCGGAAAAGTTTAGAAACATCTACATTGATCATGTACCGTGTCAGTAAAATGCGCATGCAGATGCACTGCTGTCCCTCGCTGCTTCATTGGCCCTTTTAGCTAGAGCAGAAGAGAAAGTACTTATCTACAGTCGTGACTTGTACTGTTGCAAATTCGTTTTTAAAGATAGTAAAAGTCTAAGAGGAATCCTTCAAGTCAAAGAGGTTCTTGAGGCTTCGACAAGTCTCGAACCTAGGAATTGGCGATTCTCTTACATCGACTTCGTCTTGTATGGTATATTACCTGATGACCCTAAGGAGGCAGCTACCATCAGAAGGAAAGCTCCTCGATTCTATTACAATGGGATCATGCGAACATTGTATCGTTGATCATACAATGGGATATTACTCCGATGCCTTTCACACAAAAAGACATAGGAGGCACTCAAAGAAGCTCATGATGGTTTATGCGTAGCTCACCAACCCGACCCCAAGTTCGAAGACTGGCTTAGGAGACTTGGCTACTATTGGCCGAAGATGATTCCTGACATCATCGCCTATGCTAAGCGATGCCATGCGTGTCAGATCCACGGTGACTTCATCCATTAAGCACCAGGACATCTTCATCCGACGATCTCTTCATGGCCATTTGAGATGTGAGGAATGAATGTTATCAGATCCATCAGCCCTCCAACATCCAAAGGACATTACTTCATCTTGGTCATAACAGATTACTTCTCTAAATGGACAGAAACTATTCCCCTGAAAGAAGTAAAGACACCAAACGTGATCAAGTTCATCAAGCATCACATGCTCCACCGCTTTGGTGTACCCCCGTTGAATCATTAACGATAATGGACCCCAATTCGTCGTCAAGCATTCCAGAGGTTCTGTAATAAATTCAAAATTCAAAGTGTGTCATCAATAACATACTATCCAGCTGCCAACAGTCTTGCAGAAGCCTTCAATAAGACTATTAGAAAGCTTCTCAAGAAATTTGTCTCAAAAAGTTCACGTGACTGGGATGACAAATTAGGCAAATGTTTGTCGGCTTACCGCACGACGGTGAGAACTCCAACAAAGGCCACGCGCGTCTTCCTTGGTGTACGGATGTGAAGATGTACTTCCACTGGAGATTCAAAACTCATCCCTCCGAGTTGCCTAACAACCAGGATAACGGATGAAGAGAAGCATCGATGGTGCCTTCAATAGTTGGAAGCTTTAGACGACAAATGTCTGCATGCCCAACAACAAATAGAGCTCTATCAAGCTCGAATTTTCAGAGTTTCCAATAAGAAAGTCAGAGAATGGATTTTTAAGAAAGGCGACCTTGTCTTAGCTGTCAGAAAACCCACACATAAGACGAAAGGAAAATTCTAACACAAATGGGAAGGACCTTTTGTAGTAGACTTAGTCTACTCAAATGAAGCATACCGCCTCATTACTCCAGACAACGATATGCTCATGATGCCGATCAATGGCAGATTCTTGAAGAAGTACTATCCTTAGAGGGACTCTTCTCATGATTAGGTTAATACTACACTTCTGATCAAAGCTTCGAGATCCAAGATGTTTGGAAGAGCGCCAAAGAAGAGCTTCTCCTCATTCAATAGATTACATCACGGTCGATCCTGAGCCGATCGAACAGTACTGACATCGTGATGCATGATGTGAATATCGAAGAAACAAAGTTAAAAACTTCAGTTTTAGCTTTGTCACTCCTCTCATGATCAAGTTAATTACTACACCTCTGATCGAAGCTTCACCCTGATCAATCAAATGGATTAGGGTTTGAGATCCAAGATACTTGGAAGAGCACCAAAGAAGAGCTTCTCCTCCTTCAACGAATCATATCATGGTCGATCGATGCCGAGCCGGCCGAACATTATTGACATCGTGATGCATGATGTTAATATTGAAGAAACAAAGTTAGAAACTTCAGTTTTAGCCTTGTCACTCTTCTCATGATCAGCTCCTGTTCGATCGATCAAAGCTCGACTCAATGATAAAGGATCCGACCAATCAGATGGAGGATCAAATGAGTTTATCTGATGGCTTATCAAGCCAAACTCATTGAAGAAGTTTCGCGATGCGTCTTTGCAGAACCTTTCCTTTGTTTCCACATTCATATCAAAATGTGGCAACCAAATGAGGATCAAAGAGGACTCCATGAGAAAGCTGATGTCCAGACAGAACCCTAAAGGATTCATGTCTACCTCTGTGGCCCCCAGCTTATTTGTAGGAGGCACACTACATTACATCCAACGCCTCCAACAAAGGATAAAGGAAACAGCTGGCATTTAAGCCTAACGAAAAATCCTCGAAAACTCATCATGCTGAGGGGAATAGCATGATTAGCCTAACTCAAACGATAGTTGGTAAAGGCTTACCAAATTTATTGATAGCCGAGGGTTTACTAAAAATCCTAAGAGACCTGATCCCTCTTTTTCCTCCAAAATCTCTTACCAATTCCTGTCCATGGAATGGTAAGACCACAAAAAAGCTGTAACTGTCTCCTCAATGAGATAATAATAGAGCAAACCTGCTATGTTAATATTATACCTCTGGCATACCCCGCTATTAGGTTAACATTATATCTCTAACAGTGATTTCCTTCAATATTCCCAGTGGATAAATTTTCAACTTGTAAGTTCTCTTCAATAGAATGACAAGTCCACTAAATTGCTCAAATCATAAAATTTCTCGGTCAAGTTAAATACTACACCTCTGACCAAGATTACTCATATCGCAATCGAAATCGCTGTTAGGTTAACAGTATACCTCTAACAGTAATTTTCCTCAATTTTTCCAGCGGATAAAATCTCAACATGTCAATTCTTTTCAATAGAATGACAAGTCCACTAAATTGATGAAATTGCAAAATCTCTCGGTCAAGTTAAATACTACATCTCTGACCAAAATTGCTCATATTATAATATAAATCCTTGTTAAGTTAATATTATATCTATTATAGTAATTTTTTGATTTTTCTAACAGAAATGAGACATTCGATGCTAAGTTAAATATCACACCTCTAGCATCCATTTCATTGTTAAGTTACATACTATCCCTCTGACAATGATCTTTCTTCGAGCTTTCTTATTGAAACCGAGACATCAAATGCTAAGTTAATATCATACCTCTAGCATTCATCTCGCTGTCGAGTTAACACTAAACCTATGACAGTGACCCTTCTCAGTTTTCTCAATGAAAATGAGATCTCCTTGATGTTAGGTTAATATCATACATCTAGCACATATATCTTTGTCAAGTTAATATCACACATCTGATAATTCAATTTGCTTTCAATTGCAAATTCAAACCCGTCATGTTAATATTTACACCATTGATGGAGAAAATCTCCATAAATCCATCTATGAATTAAAACTCCACTTTTTATTCTCATCAATAGAATAGCAAGTCTACAAAAATTCATTCAAATTATGAATTCAACTCCTGTTAAGTTAAATATCACACCTCTGATAGTAACCTTGTCAAATTTCTTAATGGAATTTCTAAATTTTGAGTTGCTATGTTAATCGTCACCTCTCGCAATCAAACTTAATCGCTTTCACTTATCTATTTTCAAAAAAAAATAAAATAAAGATAAGATGAGGGTAAAATTATCACTTTTATTATTCATGTTAAAATTGTAAAAATGATACAAACACTCTCTTATTCGATAAGATAGAGTGTTACAAAAGGAGTACAAAGAGTCACTCTTGCTCAGTGAGAGAATGTATTTTCTTCTCGAGACGTTGGATATCCCTTCAGTATGTCTTTTCGACTATAGTCAGGGTTTGGACCTACAACTCTTCTTCTGACAAAAGCTTTTTCGCAGCAAGCTACATGTTTAAAAAGCAAACTTCTTCAGTTGAAATTGGCTTCGTGATCGAATTGTTCAATATGTAGAATAGTAGATCCACTTCCTCTCCTCTTGAGAACAATGATGTTCCTCGAGGTCGAAATGTAGTGGAACATTCTAACTCCACCCGACCAACTGGCGTGAAAGTCCTCCTCCCTTACAAAGTCATAATCCTTCATTTTTGCCACTAGAAAGTCATCCAATGAGCATGGGTTCCCTATTGCTGTCACTTCCTTAAACAAGATTGGTGAAGGGAGGATCCGAGACCATACTGGTACATCATGTCTAACATTATCTGGATACAAACCAATAATACTCCGAGGAGGTCCAGTCCTGACAAAGCCAGTTTTTATCTTTATCGTATAGATCCCCCTCGCCCTCTTTGATACCATGTCCGAAGAGAAGCTCTAACTTCTTGAGAGGTTGCCAATCGAATGAACTTGTCATTTCTTGTTTACTTCGATGAATATGGCGATTGTCTTCCACAGGTTGAAGAGGACAGTAAAGTCAGCACCATCAATATAGCCAAGGTCTGCGAAAAGAGAAAACCCTGGGTCAATTTTGCAAAGAAAAAACATGTCAAGATATTGAAACTCAAGTGCGAGGATCAACATATGGGACCCGCGACTCACATGAAGCCTGCATCTGAACTCCAGACTTAGAAAATTGTTTAAGTCTTGAGACTCAAATATGAATCTTAAATCCAATCTGAGCAAGACACATATCTAACACAATATTCGAGCTTAAGAGACATTCGCGCCTGAAAACTTTCAACGACCTTTGGGTCCCAAGCCAGACCTGTGTTCTACTCATCAATGTGAGAGCCGCGTTTACAAATCAAATGCGGACCAATGATATCCGTGTCGACTGTTCAACTTTAATAGAAGTTTTGAAACTTCAAAAAAAATGTTAAAAGACGATGTCTCTTCGTGTTCTAATGGCCAAAGCCTTTTAACTTACCAGAAATGGGGGCATCCTGAGAAGAAGAACCACCTACAGTTGTCAGCGCAGCGGTAGCACTCAAAGAAGCAATGGTTTGCTTAGGTTTTGGAGCAATCTCGAGGGTGAAATCTTTGAAGAAAATTGGAAAAAAGCTCATAGCTTTATGGGTTCTGAGAAAGCTTAAGAGCTTTTTGATCTTCAGACGCGGGTCTGATTGAAGATGATGAACAGTCAAAGTGAATTGACTGTTGAAAGATCCGAATCTTTTATAGTCCTTCACTCAATCTGAGCCAGACACGCATCCAACACGACATCCGCGTCTGGAAGCATCCAATGCGATCTTCACGTTTCAAACTGAGAATCACGTCTCAACAGCAATTGAGAGCCGCATCTCAACAATAATTGAGAGTTGCATCTCTACAGAAATTGAGAGCTGCGTCTCTATAACAATTGAAAGTCGCATCTTAACTCTATTGAAGCTCGCGTCTACACTTGACCAGCAAAGCAATCGCGTCTATGAGGGCCGCATTTTCTCATATACAAGGAGTATTTCTCTGCTTCCACGATCAGTTTGATAGTACACTGATGAAAGTAATCGACAACTCTATCGATTCTATAGTACACCGACAAACAAACCAGAGCTCATGACAAGTGCTAGACTGAGTTTCTAAGATACTTGTTATGATATGAAGGCTTTAACCAGTTCAACAATACACTCACGAAGACCAGAATCCAGACAGGATCAAGCTCAGAACATCTCAAAAGACTGCCAGTCCAATCATGGAGAGTCCAAAATCAACATGAAATCAAAAGTATTCTAAAACCATCCCAGTCAACCACGAAGTATCGAAAACTTTGGAGGGGGTCCTATAGGCTATCTAAAAATCATTAAAGACAAGTCATCGACATGAACCTCCCAACGCGAAGGTCGCATTTCAATTAAAACGCGAACCTCGTGTCTAAGAAGAAACACGGACTTCAAATACGGTGAGGAACCCCGCGTATCACTTCAAACACGAGTCTGAGTAACTCTGTGTCCTATTTCAAGCACAAGTCTAAGCAACTCTGCTTTTCACTTTAGACGCGGGTCTGAGGAACCCCGTGTCACACTTCAAACGCGAGCCTGAATAGCTCCACGTCCTATTTCAAGCACAGATCTGAGTAACTTTGTGCTCCACTTTAAACGCTGGTCTGAGGAACTCTACGTCTCACTTCAAATACGGGTCTGAGTAACTCCGCATTCTGACTGAGACGCGGGTTTAAGCCCTGCATCTATACAAACGCGAGGTCCGCGTCCAGTACGAGACATGCGTTTCTGTTATAATTTATCCCCATTACTGGGTTAATTAACTCGCCACGTAATTTGGGAGTTAATCCCCACTATGGAGAGATTTTATGGGACAATAATGCCCCTATACTCCCTATAAATAGCCTAAGAAGCTATGAAATAAGGGAGGACTTTGGAGAGGACTCTGGAGAGGACTTTTGGAGTAGAGAAGAAAGAGAAACTCTCAAAAATTGGGAGCTGAGAATTCTCAAGCTAAAAGCTTCTTGCTTGTTCAAAAGTCTAGAGATAGGGAAAAAAAGAGTAATCAGTAGACTCTAAACACTTATTATATTAAAAACAGAGCTCCCTTCTGATTGATCTTTGAGAGCATCCGGAAGAGAAGTTTGACATTCGTCCAGTCAACAGAGAATAAGAATCACTCTCTATCACCACACGAAGAACCCAGTCTTAAATAAAGAGGAGAATCAGTTCTTCTTTCCTCTTTTGTAATCAGAATCGTTCTGTTGTAATCTTTCAACCACTCAAAAAAACTTTACATCGAGCATACTTTTTCGACCAAACATGCAGTTGTACAACACGAGCCCGGAGTCGTGTTTGTGATGAACCCGAATTCGATAGTGATTCAGACTCATTGGGAGATCCAGATCCAGATCAGTTCATGCAGTGCAGATCTTATCCGTTTCTAAACCAGCATCCAAAACCGCGACATTTCATGTGAGTGTTTGCTTTATTTATTTATTTTAATTATGTGAATTATTTTATCATTTCATATGAGTGTTTATTCTATTGTATTTTTATCTATTTTTGTTATTTGTTAGTGTTAGTTAATTTGTTCAATTATCGCTAGTTAGTTAAATCGCTTGATTTCTTGTACCTAGAAATAATTGCAGTTTTTTATGTTTTAGAATCAAGTTCTGATGATTATATATTTTGATCGGTGGAATACTAAATTGTTGTTATTTAGGAGTAATATCTTTATTTGAGATTTGAGACCTAATCGTCTAGATGAATACCAGTAGATTATTATTTTAAGGGAGGGTTAGATGTATAATGGACAATGGATTAGATATATTTAATGTATATGGATTCGATACTTTATCACCGAGATATTAGTGTTCTATCATTTCTTGTGTAACCGTTTATTATTTCGGATTTAGGACTAGTTGTGATATACTTTAGACTGTGACTCGACTTGATTTTGAAATTGGTTTAGTTTGTATTTGTGGATAAATGATAAACATATGTGAAATTAATTATCTGACATTTATTTGATGATAATTTAAATGGGAATACATTTAGATATTGAGATATTGAGGATGTATTAAATAGGATATTGCCTTATTAGAAGACTGATTTTCTTGATACTTGAATCTATATATATTTACACTTAGTTAGAATTGGAGTTGACCTGAGATTTATATTCTTTACATTGAATCTTGATCAATATTTAGATGGGATTGATTTGTTTGGATGTCAATGCGTATGTGGTATTACACATTGAGCACTTACCACCTGGGATTGGCTTCAAATAGATGGTTTCAGATTATTGTAAGGATGATTATCCAAATGAGCAAGGGCTACAAAGCACTGACATACAAGAGTAGTAGGCAGCACAAGAGCTTCTCCTGTTAGAGAACAACAAAGCTCAGAAGAAGAAGAAGAAGAAAGGTAAAGGGGCAAAAGAAAAAACCGTAACTTGGGGTGGCATATCTGGTTGAAGAGAGTATCTAGGCCAATGCAAGAACATAGTCTGAGAAAGAGAGACAGACTAACACATATGGAAGTTCAGCTACAATGATAGAGATTAATGAGAGTGAGAAACATAATCACAATGAGCATGTTGAGGAGGTCATTGAAGCTGCTATGGTAGAGAATGAGCAGGAGCTGGAGCTTAGTGTAGCGAATATGGTAACAAAAAATGAGCATACTCTAGAGATAGAAATTGAAAGAGGACATTGTTCATAGACCAGACAAAGAACCTTTAGTTGAAGTGCAAGTTAAAGACATTAAGGAATCAGCTGAAGAGTCTTCTGATGATGATGATGAAGGCAAGGAGGAGTTCTATGATGCAAAAGCAATGATTTTTGATAAAAAAAAGTTAAGAAAATTACCTTCAGAGAAAAAGAATAAGGTTGGGTTTATTATTCGCTTGTTGACCAATGCTGTTATGGTCGTGGGTGCATATGTGTGAGCGTGTGTATGGTCAACCTTTTACTGGAACTGAATAAGTATAATGGATGATGTCTCATGTAGAATTTTGGATAAACAGAAACATGGAGGAGAGGGATTAGGATTACCTCAGCGGAAGCAGTAGTAGTGGTAGGTTCAATCCCACTTCTTATGGTCGTCTAGTTTCTCGATGGTAAGTTAATGTTTCAAGAACGGTCACCCTTGAATCCACAGTTCAAGTAACCAATGAAATCACTTTGTAATTGAGAGAAAAGAGATGTACTCTTTAGTAGAAGAAAATGTCTTCTGCAGAAGACAAAGCTTCTTTCCCACATTGTACTTCTTATGGGTTTATATAGTGGTTAGGAGACAGGATTGTAATCTTCGTCTCAAACCAACATGATCTTAGGAAATAGGATTATAATCCTTATCTCCAATCAATAAGATTTTAGGAGATAGAGTTGTAATTCTCATCTTCAACCAACAAGATCTTTGGAGATAGAGTTGTAATCTAACAACTACTATCAAGATCTAAATCAATCTTGATTTGAATTTCAAATCAAGACTATCTTATCTTATCCTGATGAGATCTTTCATATATTCTTATTGGGTTTAGCCCACTATGGGCGCCCAATAAAGTCCTAACCCGCCCAGCGGGTATTTTATTTCTACATCTCCCATTCGCACATAATGGGCAATAACATGCATTTTCAATCTCAATCCACCAAAAGGTATTCCATTCATACTTGGTAAATGAACCGCAAGATCGTCAAGCCTCCTGCAAGAAAATTTCAAGAGAACGATGATAAATCTTGCAAGACTAGCATTGAACATCTCTAAAAATGTCTCATCATGCTCCAGACTTATTTAGTCACATCCTATTTGGTACCTCCAATCTTTCATATTTAGAGCTATACCAAATACCTCTTTATTTTATATTTATAGCTGTATTGTAGGTTCCACAGTGTTTGGACACACATATTGCATAAACATTATTACATTCCTACACATATTCTGTAATAAATCATTACAAACTCACTTGTCTTAATGTCTTAATCCTTGCAGGATGATAAAGAGAAGATAAATATAAATCCTATCCAAACAAACTCAAAAGTTCAAATCAAACAGGGATCGACTCAAATTCAGAGAATCTTTAGTCTATCTTATCTGAGAATTGAATTTACCAGATAAGATAATACTATAAAAATTCAAAGAAAAAATAAATTTTTGAAGACCCTATTGGGTTTGCTGAGGATAAAGGGATGGAGAGAAGATCAACGGATGAGATGAAGCAACTTAGATTCGGATTCAGATTCGATACAATTTGGCATTTTAATCATAAATTTCACTACCGAATCTCAAATTTGATGATTCAAGATGATTCAAAAAGAAGATTTAAAGGGCTACAACTCGTATATTTATCACTATTTCAAATTCTATCATCTAATAAGCAATATTCAGCAACAAATATGTCAATAAGCTGCAGATCAGAATTCTAAATAAATCAAGTTTGGAGATAAGGGGAAGATTGAAATTCAAAAATAGCAACTCTTCCTATCTCCCCACGCTCTCCCTTATCACTATTTTCCTATAAATACCTGTATTCATTGAAAGAGAGAGTACACGAGAGAGCTGAAAAGCCAGAAAAAGAGAGTTTTGAGCGTTGTAATGTGAGATTGGAGAGGATCAAGGACTTTGTATTTGATCCTTATTGAATAAAATTCAGAATCCTTCTTCACGATCTTTCAGTGTTCAGTCTAAATCTTTCTTTAATTTTCTCTTTATTTTTTATATTCTATTCTTTTCTTGTATATTTGATTCAATGAAGTCATCTCTTTTCTTTTATTAGCTTCTTTTGTTTTCAGCATCGCTTGGAGGGAGACAACAAGGCAACGACAAGAAATAAGTTCACTGGTTCATCTTCCTCTTCCCTTCATACCAATCTCTTAATTTCTTTCTTTTTTAGTTTGGTTATTCAAATCTTCGCAAAAAGGTTAGTATTTCTTTCTTCTTTTGCTTTTTTCATATTTTTATTTTTCTTTTACTTTATTCATATTTTTATTGCTTTTGCTTTCTTCTACAAGATCTTTATTTATTTATTTATTTATTTTTAAAAAAACAAAATTCAAACCTTCATCCAAGGGATTTCTCAACTAGAATAAGATAAAAGTGAGATTTTTAATAACTAAATTTTTAAGAACAAGTCTCTGTGGATTCGATCCTATACTGGCCACTACACACTTTGTTAAAAAGATTCTAGCAAGTTTAGGTTTCATAACTTGTACGTGATTCAACAACGATGGAGTTTTCATGAACTTCGAAATGCGAACAGTTTTTGGCGCCGTTGTCGGGGACTTGTGAAAATTTTTGTTTTGAAAATCAACATCCAATCTTTTTCTAGTTTAATATTAAAAAATTATCAAAAATTAATAAAAAAATTCAGAAAGTTAAATCTTAAAAAAAATTCAAAATTCTTTTCTTTTTTTATTATTTTTCTTTCTATCCCTACGATTTAATTTCAAATTTTCTTTTGCAGGGATATTGCATGAACAAAGGAAGACTTGCACAACAACAAGAAGCTTGCTTGCTTATGACATACTGCTTTGTTAAAATAAAAATAAATAAAAACTTGCATGCTTCAGAGTCGCTGGAAAGGTTAGTATTTTCTAACTCTACCCACGAATCTCTTGTCAGTGGGGTTTTGGAGGTGTTTATTGATTGAATTTTGTGCTGCATTAGTGCATACTTGCAGAAAAAGATCTTAAAAGCTGTGCCCTTCACATAAGGTCGGGATTTCATCACCCGTTCCTTGGCTCAAAAATCACAACCGCATATAAGTTTTTTCCTAAGCTTGAACTAATTTAAAATCAATTAGAACTCAGCCACTAGGATTTTGAGCTCATTTAAGTGGAACTATTTTGGGAAGACTCCGGTGAACACTTTCAAGCTTTCAAAGAGGAACTTCCTTTTCTAGAAAAGGTGACTTACCTATTGCGGCGGTGCCTGGCCTGGAGGAAAAACTGAATCGCTTGTTTGACAGGTTTAACCGGTAAACCCACTATCCTTCCAACCCAGTTAGGAGCTGTCTAATTAGGGAGAATTCTATTCTCTTAAAATTAGTGGTTGAAAAAAAAATTGATTACCTTTAAATTAAATTCAAGATAAAAAAGAACACTTGATTGCAATTGATTGGTTGAGTCATCTTGTGTGTAATCTTATCTAGGATTTAGAAAATCCTTCATCAGGGTAGTACCGTGGTTCATGCGAAAGTGGGTTTGTATTAAGGGTCAATTAGAATCCATTATTGTTTCTGACCCTACTGCAACAATGGGTGACGCTAATGAAACCAAACAAATGACCTTAAAGGATTACATGTATCTTACAAGGTTCACCCAACCTTCCTGTATCATCTTGCCAGCCCTCACGGTAAATTTTGAGATTAAATCCGGGATGATACAGATGCTTCCAGTCTTTCGGGGATTGACAAATGAGAACCCATATCAACACGTTAGGGAATTTGAGGATATTTGTGGGACCATGAAGTATCATCAAATGACAGAGGAATCCCTAAAACTTAGGTTATTCCCCTTCTCTCTAAAAGAAAGAGCCAAATCTTGGCTTCTTCTCTCCAACCGGGTTCAATTTCTACTTGGGTAGGATTAATCGAAGCCTTCTATAGGAAGTTCTATTTTAAGCAGAAAACTGCTACCATACGTTAAGCCTTCAACACCTTCCATCAACTACAAGCAGAGACGTTCTTCACATATTTTGAAAGATTCAAGGATCTTTTACTTGAGTGTCCCCATCACGGATTTGAAAAGATCCATTTGATTCAAATTCCTTACAAAGGGTTAGGCTACTCGAATAAGACCATGATTGAGTCCCTTTGCAATGGAACATTCACGAGCAAAACGGCCGATGATGCATGGCAATTCTTTGAAGAGGTAGCAGAAAATACTCTAGAATGGGAGCCTGTTAGTGTTGATAATAAGCAACTTACTACCTCAACTGCCACTAACAAGGGTGGTATACATAAAGTCAACCCTAATTTTGAGAGTGATGCCAAATTGACATCAGTAGTACGAAGACTTGAAGCATTAGAATTGAGCAAGGGTGCATAATCTTTAGCTCCCGAACCATCCAAGCCAGTGGTGTCTCCCGTTTGTATCCTTTGTGACAGACAAGACAACTTGGTTGAACAATGCCCCAGGTTGCCAATTATCAAAGCGGAGCAAGCAAATGTACTCAATACATTTTGCAAGCTCAATCCCAACAACAACCCATTTAGTGAAACATACAATCCGGGATGGTGGAATCATCCCAACCTTTCATGGAAGTCTCCTCAAGGACAAGGATATGGTGGATCATCATCATTTCAAGGACCATCTTCTAATAATCAATTTCACAAGGGAAATCAATTCAATGCAACACCATCTGTTCCTCCATATGTCCCTCCCAATCAAAGAAAGCCATCTTTAGAGGACACTCTCTAACAATTCATGCAGAGCCAACTAATAACTAATCAAACTCAAACCCAAATGTGTCACAATCAGGATCAGACGATAGCCAGCTCGAGGTTCAGATAGAACAGTTAGCTGCAACTATTAGGGAAAGAGAGAAAGAACATTTCTCTAGTCAAACTGTGCCCAACCTGAGAGGACAACCTGCTCCTCAAAATACTCCAATAGGCCAGTTTGAAATTAGTTCTAATTCAAACTGTCAAGTCCAAGCCATCCACACTTTATGGTCAGGCAAGAGAGTGGACAACCAAGTCCAAGATCCACCAAATAATCCTAATATTGTAAAAGAAAAAGAAAAAAGGAACCAAAGGAGTCAAAAAAGAAAGATGATCAAGTTATTATTGACAATCAAGATAAATCTTTTGTACCCAAAACCCCATTTCCTCAACGTCTTCAATCAACTAAGAAAAAAAATTACTGTGAGGGAATTTTGGAGGTTTTCAAAAATGTCCAAATCAACATTCCCTTCTTGGATGCCATTAATCAGATACCTTCATATGCTAAATTTCTAAAGGACCTAACAACGGTCAAGAGGAAAAGTTTTGTGCCTCGTGAAGCTTCATTTGCTACACAAGTATCATATCTCATTCAGCAACCCATTGCACCCAAATATGAGGACCGAAGGAGTCCAACTATTTCTGTTAGGATAGAAGATCAGGTTATAGATCGGTGTCTACTAGATTTAGGGGTAAGTGTAAACCTTTTACCGTATTCTATGTACAAACAATTAGGTTTAGGGGAGTTACAACCCACTAACCTTACATTGCTTCTAGCAGATAGGTCAGTTAAGATCCCCAAGAAAATTGTTAAGGATGTTATTTTGAAGGTCGACGAATTCTATTTTCCTGCTGACTTTGTGGTCTTAGACACTGAACCAGTTAGAGATCCAAGCAATCATTCTCCTGTAATTTTAGGAAGATCATTCCTTACTACTGCTGATGGTGTTATTAGATGTTGGAATGGAGTCATGACCTTGTCATTTGGGAAAATGACAGTTGAGCTAAACGTTTTCCATACTAGTTCCCAACCACATGTAATGGACGATCATTTGGGAATATGATTGATATGTCGATCAATCACACCTTTGAGGAGTCTTGCTATGAAGACCCCTTGGAGAAATACTTAGCCCATTTTGGAATGAATTTTGATATTTAGGAGTCTATAAAAGAGGTGACCGCATTGCTAGATTCTGTCCCTATAATGGACACCAACCTATGGAGACCTAAGGTTGAACCCTCACCATTGTCAACATCTGTTCCTGTTCCATCAATCGTTGAGCCTTCCAAGTTGGAGCTCAAACCTTTACCCGACACATTGAAGTATGCCTTCCTAGGTGAGTCAGAAACCTTGCCTGTAATCATATCATCTCATTTAGATAAGAACCAAGAAGAAAAGTTGCTAGATGTTCTTGAGGAATATAAGGAAGCCATAGGATGGATCATAGCAGACATCAAGGGAATTAGCCCCTCTGTGGTAATGCACCAAATTCATCTTGAAGAGAATGCCAAGGCCTCGAAAGAACCACAGAGGCGTTTAACCCTCTTTTGAAAGAGGTGTTGAGAGCGGAGATAATAAAATTATTAGATGCGGGTATCATTTACCCTATCTCTGATAGTCAGTGGGTTAGTCCGATACAAGTTGTACCCAAAAAAGTTCGGAGTCACAGTTGTTACTAATGATAACAATGAGTTGGTTCTAACTCGTGTTCAAACTGGTTGGCGAGTGTGCATAGACTATAGGAAACTCAACTCCATGACTAGGAAAGATCATTTTTCTCTACCTTTCATTGACCAAATGTTAGAACGTATTGCCGGTCACGCTTATTATTCCTTCCTCGATGGTTGTAATACCCATATCTTGCAATTCAAGACCTTAAAAAAAAAAAAAAAAAAAAAAAAAAAACAAGGCTACAGGTTTTGAACCTGGGACAGTGGACATGGAGTGAAATGCACCAACCATGATGTTGTAGTACTTGGGATGACAATATACAAGTTTAATATATAATAATTTTTAACCAATGTTTACTTCTCCTTCTCCTACTCCCTCAATCTCTCTCGCACGTTTTCTAAAAATCAAATCTAAATCGCATCTAAATCCTAACTGCCTAAATCAAAATCCTAACAACCCAAAATTCTCTCTACTCCAAATCCCTTTTCTCCCCTTACCATTCTGCAACCGGATCTCCCCAGATCCGTGCATAGCCTCGACCTCGACCACCTCCTCCGCTCGCCGCCCCTCTTCCAGGCCCCCGACCTCCTGAACCTGAAGAAGCGGTGGCAGGGTGTGCGCTCCTGGCTCCGCGTTCGGCGCCGTGACCGCCCAGTCTCAGGTCATCGAGGTCGACAGGTTCACCATGATGCGCCGCTGCGGCCTCTTCGCCCTCTTCGTATCATGGATCCTTCGCGATTTTGCCGCCCCCTTGATGGAGAAACTCCCTTGGATCAATCACTTCCACCAGACACCGGACCGCGAGTGGTTCGAGACTGACGCAGTGCTTCGGGTTAGCTTGGGAAATTTCTTGTTCTTCACGATCCTGGGGGTGCTGATGATGGGGATCAAGGACCAGAAGGATCCCAGGGACCGCTTGCATCATGGAGGGTGGAAGGCCAAGATATTCTGCTGGTTTGTTGTGGTAATTCTCATGTTTTTCGTACCTAACAGCCTCGTCAGCCTCTACGAGACAATATCCAAATTTGGGTCTGGATTGTTCCTTCTGGTTCAAGTTGTTCTCTTGTTGGATTTCGTGCATGGATGGAATGACAACTAGGTCAGTAAGGATGAGCAGTTTGGTGCATGGCATTGCTTGTTGTGTCCCTTGTTTGCTATGTAGCCACATTCACTTTCTCTGGGCTGCTTTTCCATTGGTTCACTCCATCAGGATATGATTGTGGCCTTAACACTTTTTATTGTTCTCACGTTGGTTCTGGTCTTTTGTTTTTGCTGTGGTTTGGCAAAGGCAAGTGAAGGGATGTTTCATTTGTGGGAAATGACCACTAGTCACATTGTGGATGAGAGGGAGGCATTTAAGGGGGCATTGTGAATTGCTTGTCATGCACCTGGGAGTTCATTAAGTGGAACACTTGCCACGACTAGTTACTGAAGTTAAGTCAGTGAAGCTAAGCATTCCCAAGTCCTCTATATGTTTAAGAGCTTCAGTTTCTGCCAAAGACAGCAACTTTGTGAGGGAGATACTGTTACCATCAGTTTGTGTCTTGAAAGCACAGAAGATGACAACATGAATTGCGTAGCACCTGGAGCACGTATTCATCCAATGCATGAATCTCAGGATGGACATAGTTCAAACTACAATGAAGATTAACGAGTGGATTTGCCACTCCTATATTCGGACCCGTGACGATCTCAGGTGAGTGTTTCTTATTTTCTTTTTGAGTATTTCGATATTATTTTATGTGAGTGTTTCTTATTTTCTTTTTGAGTAATTCGATATTATTTTATGTGAGTGTTCCTTGTTTTCTTATTGACTATTTTGATATTATTTTATATGAGTGCTTTTAACTGGTTCCTGTATACGTTATTATATTTAAACAGTCTTCATGTTTAATTACTATTCATGCATGTAAATTATTGTTCATGATCACATATTATATGCATAAAGAATAAACCCCAAAAGATTATATTGCCAATTCTGAATAATAACGTGACTGATTATACATAATACCTACCTGATAAACATACTGCTCATGTTACTAAAAGTTACTGGGAAATATCATTAAACTGTAACGCTCGGTACAGCTCTATTCATTGTATACACGATTACTGTTACTGTTCACTGTTCCTATTACTGTTCATCGTGTATACAATTACTGTTACTGTACTGTTACTGTTACGGTCACTGCATGTCTCAGTATTCTAGGTGACATTGATATTGACTGACTTAACTGAAATAAATAATAATGTAAATGGACAACTTACACCGGGATTGGGGAAATTGATGGAGGAGACAGCGTCTATATTTTGGGTGGACCTAGGATACAGGTTGCGCAGCCGACTGAGGGTTCCACTGCAGGGTTCCTGGGGATGACTGGCATCCCATCTGTACTGTTTACTGTTCCACTATTTTCACAGTGAGATTACTGTTACTGTTACTGAGTACCTAGCGGTACGGCCTGGTTCAGCGCCAGGAAACTGAGGCCGTGGTCCCGGGTATGTACGGGACCCACCTAAAGCATAGACAACGTCTCCAACCAATCAGTTTCAATAACTTAGGACCCTGATTGACACATGTAGTAGGCGTAGTATGGGATGCGTCTATTACAGGTGGCTATTGGTGTTCGCTGACATAATAAATGATAATGAACTGTTAATACATTGTGACTGACTACATCACCTGACTGTACATTTATATCACTGTGATAGACATATGACCATAATCAGGACCGGAGGGTATAATACCTAGTGACATGTGATAGATTACACCCCTTGATATTGACTGTATATTTACAGTTGTGCTAGTTATCTTCTACCTGTATTCATGTTTTATCATATGTGTTACTGTTCAGTTATTTATTGTGTTATTTAGTCTTTTTATCTGCAGTTGTTCTTACTATTATATATGCACATGGTTTCTTCTGCACGAGTTCTTTCCCTTTTCACACACACTCATTATGGTCGCGTTCTGACGACCCTGGGTTTGCACGTCCAGCTATTGGATGATTGGTTCTAATGTGCAGGTATTCGATGAGACGGTACGCCTTGCGAGGAGCTTGGTCCTCTCCCTTTGATTCTGGTATACTTGCATTTTATTCTTGTTTTATTCTTTATTTCCTGTATATCACCTTTGACTTCTGTTCAGCTGCCATTTTCTTTCCTGTCATTCATATTGTTATCATGTGTAGCTTTTATATGTCATAGTGCAGTGATTTTCATGGTTGAGATTATAGCTTGTTCAGGTTACAACTTAGGCTTAGCGCGTATACGTGGGGTATTTCCCTTGCGTATATGCGTCGCCATAACGACTCCGTATCTTTAGGATCGGGGCGTTACAATGGTTATTCAGGATATAATCAAATGCACATTGCTCGTGAGGACCAAGAGAAAATGACATTCACATGTCCGTTTGGCACATTTGCATACCGTCGCATGCCCTTTGGGCTACGCAATGCACCGGCTACTTTTCAGCGGTGTATGTTGAGCATCTTTTCAGATATGGTTGAGCGATTTCTAGAGGTTTTCATGGATGACTTCTCTGTTTTTGGGTCTACTTTTGATGAGGGTTTATATCATCTATCATTGGTATTGATAAGATGCAAGGAGAAGAACCTAGTTCTTAATTGGGAAAAATGCTATTTCATGGTGAAATCCGAGATTGTCTTAGGACACATTGTTTCTGATAGAGGTATAGAGGTTGATAAAGCTAAAGTAGAGCTAATCGCCAAATTACCACCTCCTAGAACTGTTCAGGAGGTGCGATCTTTCTTAGGCCATGCTGGATTTTACCGCCGCTTTATCAAAGATTTTTCTAAAATCTCCAAACCTCTTTGTGATCTTCTAGCAAAGGATGTTCCCTTTGAGTTCACCCCCCTTCTTGTTTGGAAGCCTTTGAAAGGCTAAAGACCGAGTTAACCTCAGTACCCATCATCCAACCACCTGATTGGAATCTTACATTTGAGGTGATGTGTGACGCTTCCGACTATGCTGTAGGGGTTATCCTAGGCCAACGAGTGGAAAAACTTTCTCATGTCATTTGTTATGCCAGTAAAACTCTTAACGACCCCCAACTGAACTATTCCACCACTGAAAAAGAGTTATTGGCAGTCGTTTTCGCTCTTGACAAATCCCGTCCATACCTTATAGGTTCTAAGATCCTAATCTACACCGATCATGTAGCTTTAAAGTACCTTCTCACGAAAAAAGATGTTAAAGCCCGTTTAATCCGTTGGATCTTACTCCTACAGGAATTTGACTTACAAATCCATGATAAAAAGGGAGCTGAGAATGTTGTAGCAGATCATTTGTCTAGGATTATGGTCGAATCTGTGTCCGACTCACTACCTATCCTTGAAACATTTCTGGATGAGCAGTTAATATCCATCTCCGCTTTAATTGTTCCATGGTATGCTGACATTGTGAATTATCTTGTCACGAAACAAATGCCTGATTCATGGACCAAGCAAGAACGATTGTGTTTCTTAGCTAGGGTTAAATGGTTCTTCTGGGATGAGCCATACTTATTCAAGTACTGTCCCAATCAGATCATTCGACGTTGCGTTCCTGACTCAAATTTATGAGCATTCTTTCATTTTGCCATGACCAAGCCTGTGGAGGCCATTTTAGTGGGAAGAAAACTGCTGCAAAATTTTGCAATGTGATTTTTATTGGCCTACTCTATTTCGTGACGCTCATGTCTACTGTCAATCATGTGATCATTGTCAAAGATTAGGGAAGACTGCACGCCAGAATGAAATGCCGTTAAACCCAATCTTAGTTGTTAAAATCTTTGATGTTTGGGGCATTGACATCATGGGTCCCTTTCCTATATCCCATATATACCAATATATCCTTGTAGCAGTTGACTATGTCTCTAAATGGATGGAGGCAGTAGCATGTAAAACCAATGACCACAAAGTTATGGTAAACTTCTTGAAAGAGAATGTATTCTCTCGTTTTGGCTTTCCTCGTGTAATCATCAGCGATGGAGGAAAACATTTCTGCAATCGTACATTTGAAGCCTTAATGAGAAAATATTGCATCAACCATAGAGTAGCCACCCCTTACCACCCATAGACTAGTGGCCAAGTAGAAGTTTCCAATCGAGCCATCAAGACTATTCTAGAGAAAACTGTGAACACTACTAGAAAAGATTGGTCTCTTCGCCTGACTGATGCCTTATGGGCATATAGAACTACATTCAAAACTCCTACTGAAATGTCTCCATATAGATTAGTTTATGGCAAGGCTTGCCATCTTTCTGTCGAGTTAGAACATAAAGCATACTGGGCAATCAAACGCCTAAATTTTAATCTAGACAAGGAAGGAGAGTCTAGAAAACTTCAACTGGAAGAACTTGAAGAGATAAGGAATGATGCATATAACTGTTCAAAATGGTACAAGGATCGTATGAAGATTATGCATGATAGGATCATAACTCGGAAGGAATTTCGGCAAGGACAAAAAGTCTTGTTGTACAATTCTCATCTACATCTCTTTCTGGGAAAACTAAAATCCCGTTGGACCAGTCCGCACATTGTTTATAAGGTATACCCACATGTGCAGTTGAGGTCCATAATACCACAGATGGTACCACTTTTCAAGTAAATGGCCATCGTATAAAACCATACCGTGAGTATCTGAGCTCAGAAGTGGAGGAAAACCTTCTGGAAGATCTTGTTTATCAGGATTGATCTCTATACATACTAGGGATCCATTTATGTATTATAGTTTTTGTATTTTTTTCTCTTAACTAGACAATGATGGATGACATCCACTCGTCCTCATCTGGTACTATCTATCCTTCACATTCTTACATTTGTAGCATGCTATGCATTCATTCATACATTGAGGACAATGCATGAGATAAGTGTGGGGGAGGGTTAACATAGGTTTTCTTTTAGGTTTTCTAAAACAGTAAATAAAATAAAATAAAAAAGATTAAAAATAAAAAATTTTAAAAAAAATTTCTTTGTTACAAAAAAAAACTTTTTGGAAAGGAAAATAATACTTTGACTTATTTTTGCAAGAAATTAAGTTAATTTTAAGGAATAAGAGAATCATAATTAGAATTTCTTATACTTGGTTGAAATAAGAATATTTGTTTAATTTCTGGGGATAGAAAGAAAAAATTGAAAAAGTAATCCAGTCTTGATTTTTACCTTGATAAAATATGCATCTTTTATATACTTATATATTTAGGGTTCAAAAACAAAGATCTTATGCCTTAAAAAAAAAGAAAAAGAAAAAAAAAAAAAGAGAGAAGAATATATATATATATATATATAATATATATAATATATATATATATATATATATATATATATATATATATATATATATATTATATAGAATAAGAATCCTCTGATTAAGCTGGATTTTTGTGCCTCATAAAGTATGATTATTCACGCCTAAAAGTGGTTCATATCACCAAATAAATCCTTAGTTTTGTGGCCTTATTTGCTTGAGTCCTAAGTCCTTGGGTGTTTTCTCATTCGGTACCCTAAAATCGTCCCGTTTGGGAGTCACAAACTAAGACTCATTACATGAAAAATTAGAAAGCCTAAGAAAGCTAAGGAATATTACAACCAGTATATACACAAAAAAAAATATAAGAGTTAGAGTTGAAGAACCCTTAAGTCAAATATTCACGGTCACAAGATGCATATGACTTAGGGTAAAATAATAGATTAGATGAGAATACAATTTTATTCCTAACCTTAATTGATAACAAATATTTAAATAGAGGCTAAGTCTAAGGATGAATAATTCGATACTCTTGTAACTTACAAGTTGCTTAAATACTTGTAAAAACACTTCAAATATTTTCTCTTCTTTTCAAAATATATTTTCAAAAATACTAACAAATTATTTCTTTTCTTTATGGATTTTGTGGGTGTAATCCACTGAAAACTCTCATGAGAATACAACTCCTCCTCTAGGGTAACCTAGAGGTTTAAAGGCTTATTCCACATGCTAAATGCAATCGCGTGACCTGCGAAAGTGGTCCAATAAAAATCTTAGGTTAGTTTTGTTTTGCTCGAGGACGAGCAAAAGATAAGTGTGGGGGTGTGTTTGGACACACATATTACATAAAGATTATTATATTCCTACACATATTCTGTAATAAATCATTAAAAACTCACTTGTCTTAATGTCCTAATCCTTGAAAGATTATAAAGAGAAGATAAACATGAATCCTATCCAAACAAACCCAAAAGTTCAAATCAAATAGGGATCGACTCAAATTCAGAGAATCTTTAGTCTATCTTATCTGGGGATTGGATTTACCAGATAAGATAATACTATAAAAATTCAAAGAAAAAATGAATTTTTGAAGACCATATTGAGTTTGCTGAGGATAAATAGATAGAGAGAAGATCAACGGATGAGATGAAGCAATTTAGATTCGGATTCAGATTGAATACAGTTTAGCATTTTAATCATAAATTTCGCTACTGAATCTCAAATTTGATGATTCAAGATGATTCAGAAAGAAGATTTAAAGCGATACAACCCGTATGTTGATCACTGTTTCGAATTCTATCATCTGATAAGCAATATTCAGCAACTAACACGCCAATAAGCTGTAGATCAGAATTCTGAATAAATCAAGTTTGAAAATAAGGGGAAGATTGAAGTTTAAAAATAGCCAACTCTTCCTATCTCCCTACGCTCTCCCTTATCACTATTTTCCTATAAATACCTGTATTCATTGAGAGAGAGAGAGAGAGAGTACATGAGAGAGCTGAAAAGCCAGAAAAAGAGAGTTTTGAGCGTTGTAATGCGAGATTGGAGAGGATCAAGGGCTTGTATTTGATGCTTATTGAATAAAATTCAGAATTCTTCTTCATGATATTCCAGCGTTCAGTCTAAGTCTTTTTAATTTTCTCTTTATTTTTTGTATGCTATTCTTTTCTTGCATATTTGATTCCATGAAGTCATCTCTTTTCTTTATTAGCTTCTTTTGTTTTCAACATCGCTTGGAGGAGGGAGACAACAAGGCGACGATAAGAAACAAGTTCACTGGTTCATCTTCCTCTTCCCTTCATACCAATCTCTTAATTTTTTTTACTTTGGTTATTCAAATCTTCGCAAAAAGGTTAGTATTTCTTTCTTCTTTTGCTTTCTTCATATGTTTATTTTTCTTTACTTTATTCATTTTTTATTTTGCTTTTGCTTTCTTCTACAAGATCTTTATTTATTTATTTATTTAAAAAAACAAAATTCAAACCTTCATCCAAGGGATTTCTCAACTAGAATAAGATAAAAGTGAGATTTTTAATAACTAAGTTTTCAAGAACAAGTCTCTGTGGATTCGATCCTATACTTGCCACTACACACTTTGTTAAAAAGATTCTAGCAAGTTTAGGTTTCATAACTTGTACGTGAATCAACAACGATGGAGTTTTTTATGAACTTCAAAATGCAAACACACAGCAACACAACTTAACAGCAGTAAACCATAAAATATGAATGTGTTACTAAATAGTCTTCTCTTCACCCTTATATTACTTAGTTTTAGTACAATTGCTTTCTCAATGATGTTCCATTAGGCCGAATCAATCTTGACCATTAGAAACACATCAAAATAGCATTCACTGCACATCCACTTTATAATACCGTCAAAAGTCACAAAGGACAGATATAAAGTGTGATCATTTATTTTGATCCATAAAGACTCACACAAATAAAGAAGTAGGGATCATTCTTTCATTTCCTTATTTTGATCGCTAAGCACATGTAGTATGAAATACATGCTACGGTGGAGTTCTCTCTTTAAGTAAAAGAGTGTATGTCACAATCTAACACCATACAGATCTTATCCAGTCGTTATGCAACGCCTTACTCGAATTATCTACCTGCTCGCTCTTCTCAGTGCCTAGTTAAGATTTCGTATCTGACTTTACACAAGCTACATGGATTGTGGGACTCAATTATCTATATGAAGTCTTTAGAAGACTATGACTTGGCTTCAACCAAGATGGCATCTTCATTATAGTTGGTTCAGCTTGCCACATTTGCGCCATGAACTCAATATGTCCCATCATTACTTGCTCTCAAGCGCCAATGGCGATCACTCGTGTGAGTGAGACGATCTTTGCTTGTTGACATACTTGCACTGTGAAGTCCTTTTTATAGCTAATATTTGTGCACATAGTCAAAAAAGACAATACTTTATTCAATAATAATATCCATGAAAAAATGTATGAATCAAATAATCAACTGAAAACATACAAATCACAATCTACGAAGTCCTAAACTCCTAACATGAGCTTGATAAGCCTGACGAGCTATCGGCTTAGTTAAAGGGTCAGCAACTATGCGATTTGTAGAAATATAGGATCATCTCCTTTCGCACAATCATATGGCGGATAAAATGGTATTTCATGCTATGTGTTTGGTTTATCCATGATACTTGGGGTCCTTAGAGTAGAAAATAGCAGATGAATTGTCACAATATATAGTGACAGGCTCCTGAGCACTTGTGATAATGCCAAACTCTATAATGAATCTCCTCAACCAAACACCCTATTGGACAGCCGCAAAGCCAGCAACATATTTTGCCTCCATAGTGGACAATGCAATGTAGGTTTTCTACTTGTTGCACCAAGTAACGGCCCCGCCATTGAGCAGGAAAACATAACTTGAAGTAGACTTGCACACAATAGGGTCACCACCCCAGTCAGCATCGCTGTAACCAACTAAGCGCAGGTCTGGTGCTTGATAGCATAGCAAATAGGCTGTTGTTCCTTTGAGGTATTTGAATATCCGCTTCACTGCTTTCCAATGAGCAAAGTCAGGATTGTTTGGAATCGACTGACAAGGCCAACCGCATGGAAAATGATTGGCTGAGTACACTGATTAGTCTACAATATTGCACTTTTATATCACATTTTCCTACTGATTTTTGAATAAAATATCGTTTCTCAACCATGTTTTGGTCTCTTTTGCAAATAATCAAGACTAGAAGGGCAAAAGAGTAATAAGAGCTTAATTAAACCCATTTTGGGTAATTAAATCTGGATTTCTTGGAGGCTAAGCTAGAGAGTATTTAGAAGATATATTGAATCTAGACGTTGGCGCGTCTCTGACGAAAATCCGGACGCATATACCTGAATCCGAGATACCTGAAAGGTCCCTAAAGCGAGATGAAATCGCTCGCCAAAATCAGGGACCTAAGTCCCTGTATGGCCGCGGAAATGCAGCCATGGCCGCGTTTCCGAGGCCATCTTGGTGAGCTACGTGTCCTTTTCATAGCTAATTTTTAACGCGTAGCTTCGTCTCGTCTTCTAAAACCTCCTTCTGCCTCTATAAAGCCTGCAGAGACATGAAACGTAAGCAGATCTGCGAGTAGGCTAGGTTTTCTCTTTTCTAGTTGTAGAGTAGGATTTTCTTCTATTTTTATTTTGCATTTTCATTTTATTTTTAGATCATGTAATAGGGCTGAGATGATTCAGAGAGAGATTGAGAGATATTGATATAATAGATGGTGATAAACTATGTAAAGGTGTCTTCTTTCTTCTCCATTGTAATTTTCTACATCTTCTACATGATGCTTAGATAGTTTTCTTCTCATGGCAATCTAACTACTAACCACTAATCATCTAACCTCTTAATTGATAATCCACATGAATCTAATAGACTCTATAAAATCTTGCTCTCGCAAGAGCAATTGATGGCTCATGATGATGGATTCTAATATTCTAACATTCTAACATCTAACCTACTAACAAGCTAACTTACAATATCTTCTTTATTTCATGCTCACCTCTAACCGGTTTTGAGATCTAATAGTAGCTTGCAACTTATTTTGTGGAATGAATGTGTCTGAATGTGGAAGAACCTTCCTATGAGTCATGCTTTGTATCATCTCTTGAAGTCAAAGACTAGTGATGGCCAAGGATCCATGTGAGGCAACTATCACTAAGAGGTTAGCATGGTTAGTGGAGCAATTAGTGGTTAGTAGTCATGAATTTTCCTTCATAGTTCCTCCCTTCTTTTTTCTTTTATTTTAAAAACCGATTTCAAAACTCTTTTTTATCTTTTCATCGTTGTTTTCACCATCTTCTTAGTTCAACTTTGTTTCATTTACTTTTTATTTTCAAACTCACTTTCTAAATCACTTCACTTTTCTTGCTTTTATTTTACCGACTCCACAACCACTTCTCATTTATTTTCACTTCGCTGATTTTATCGCCTCCTCCACTTATCGCTTCTAGATTTCTTTTCTTTTTTCTTTTCTCATTCTTTTAACAAAGAAGAACTTGTTAACAACTGACGTGAATAAGAACTGTTAATGCTTCTATCGCCTCCTATCCCTGTGGATTCGACCATTGAGCCAATACTATAACGGAAGTATTGAGGGAACATTAGCATACACGCTTTTACACTGATTTCAATAAACACACATTTTCAAATGCTGGTTTTCGCTCGATCAAAAAATGGCGCCGTTGCCGAGGATGGGAATAGTTTAAAGTCACATTTTTGTTAATATTTCTTCTCTGTTTTTGGGTGCAGGTCATTCTTACAGAAACTATATATTGCTGAAGACTCCCCTTGCATGTAGCTCCATACTCTAAAAAACATGAAAGCTACTTCTATTAAATTGCCGCGCCAAGGACTTGGGAGTCGCGGAAACGTGGCCAATCCTGGGTCCCCGGTCCCCAAATTTTGCAGGAATCTTGCAAGTTTCATCTATTACTATATTCTATTATAATCTTGCTAGTTTTTTTGTAATTCTTGTCTGACACACTACAATATTTAAATAACTAAAATATGGTATTTGGACGCTTTAAAACGGTTTAGACATTTACATCTAGGCACGTGTCAATTCAATTCCAATATACTGTATTTTGTTCTGTTGTTGTGATCTGGAATGAGGTGTACATATGGCATTGCATATAGAATAGGACAAACATGTAGGTGATTTACTCGCTTTGTGTGTTATTCTTGTCTATATTACACACTTGTACAATTGAACTTAAGGTATAACCCAATACAAGATAAAGTGGGGATGTCATTACCCTTTCTTAGCCTAAAAAATCACCTCCCCACTCACACAACCCACGCCTTAATAAAAATTGATAGACGTTGGCCCCTAGAAACATCTCGGACTCATTAAGAGATTGACCGAGGGTGGAACTTTTCTTGAATCTTACTCTTGTGAAATCGGTGTCTAAGGTTGGGGATTAAGAGGTTATGCCTCAAAGATACCGTAGTTTGGCGTAACTAAGGCCCGTTGCTTACGCAGGGATACCTCCCACCGTATTTTGCCCCTACCTGGCCAATTAGCTCGTAGTTGGGTTCATACAACAACCTCCCCTGAGAAATCACCTAGTTAGAGGTCATCTAGGTCTAGGTCAACCCTAATATAGGTTTGGTTTTGATTTTTTCTTTCTTTTTTGTTTGATTGCTTTTTCTTTTTGTTTGTGTTTGTTTGTAATATGGATCTTATCAATAATTTTTTCAATCCAAATATGAATCCATACTTCACATCAATCTCATTGTCGAATAGCTCCAACCCAGCTTTGAAAAACATGACCCAACCAAATAATCTGGATTGGATGTATTCGACTCAATATAACCCATACCGCTTTTCTGATGACCAACATTTCAAAAATAATTTCAACTCTTTACAGAGTCAATGGGGATTCACCTCCCCCCAGTCAAATTTTCAACCACCTTGTCCACAATTTTCACAATATTCATTTCCCAATTTTGCTTCCTATACTCCTTTTCTAGAACCACCAATTGAAGAAAAATCTAAGTTAGAAAAAAGTAGAGAAGCTGTACAAGCCATGCTTGAGTTCCAATAAAAGAAGTTCAACTCACCAAGTTCACAATATTTTCAAGATTCATACTCAGTTCCACCTATTCAAAATGAACAACCATCTGCCCTGGAAACAAGTATGGAATGCTTGCGTGAGTCTGAGCGTCAATCTCAAAATATGTTGGACTCACACTCTTCACAAATTTTCCAAAACCAAGATTCCTATACTCCATTTCTAGGACATCCACTTGAAAAAAAATCATATCTAGAAAGAGTATAGAAATCTTGCAAGAGTTCGCGCTACAATTTCAAAAATCTTCTACTCAGTCTATCGATAGGTTGGAAACACAATTGAGTCAATTTGTTAACATTTATAGGAATGAGGAAACTCTCTCTTATCAACCTTTGACCAATTCAGATATCTCTAACTCTATTGATTTGACCCAGGACTCTTGTTATTTTGGAAATCAAGATTCAATTTCAGCACACCCATTTGAAGTTGACCAAACTCTAACTTTTGAAAATCCCATTGACATTTTGGCAAGTTATCTTTTTTCTGAGATTGAACTTGAGAATGAATATGATCCTGAACCTCAACTTGATAATTCAATTTCACTTCCTGATTCAATAATGATTCTGGTGTCTTCACTTGATTGCAATCCTTTTTTCGAGTTAATTTAGATCTTGTGCCAGTCCATCGTGAAATTGAATCACAATCTTTTATGATCAACAAATTGAACTTGACCAATTTCATACTTTTGAAAGTCCCTCTGATAAATTGACAAGTTCTCATTTTTATGAAATTGAACTCAGACAAGATTGTGACTTCAATCCCCAAATTTGTGATCCAGATCAACTTTCTGAATCAATATTGACTCATATTTTATAACCCAACTTGAGCAACATTTTAAAGTTAGTTTTTGATTCTCATGCCTGTCATTCTTGAATTGGAATCACCAACCTAAGGAAGTCACATTCCGTTGTGGGAAAATAAATGTGAACTAGAATTTTAACTTATTGATTTGGACTCACTTCCTCAACAAATTTTGACTCCTGAATCTTCACTTGATTTCAATCACTTTCCTGAGTTGATCATAGTTCTTGTACTTCCTGAGTCCAAATCAATCATTCTATCTTTTCATAATAATTTTGGGACAAAGGTGTTAAAAATAATGACTCTGAAATTATTTTGAAAATTTGAAAATTAGATGGTATAAAATTCATAATAAAAATCATACATATATATTGAAATCACCTAGAGGGAGGTGAATAGGTGATTAGCTAATCTAATGGTCAACTAATGCGGAATTAAAAACTTAATGCAACACACTTAGTGTAACCAACGGGTGTAGCCGAATTCCCGGTGAAGGGCTCTGAACTAACTCCTCTTGATTCCTCTGAATAAGAGTTGAGATACTATATGAAGCTCTCGTGGTTAAACACAAGTGAGGCACACACAAACAACACAAGCATATATATGATATGACAATATGATGCAATGCACAAAGTAAAAGAGAGAGAGAGAGTAAAGAGAAAGTGAATCAATCGCAAACACACGGATATGTTTCGAGGTTCGAGCACACAACTCTACGTCCCTACCTTCTCACAGAAGGATTTCCACTATCTCGTCCACACAGGACTTCTCACACAGGGAACCTCCACTGAGGATTTTGGGCAATACAATAACCGGGAGTACACAACTCCTCTTTCAACCAATACAACCTCTCACAGAGGCAAGGCACAAAGCCAAACAACAAATCACCTCACACTTGAGGGATTAGGCTCAAAGCCACTCAAACACAATCACCTCACACTTGAGGGATTACAACACAATCTCCACCTCTCACTAGATGGAGCTAAACACAATCTCCACCTCTCACTAGAGGGAGCCAAACAACACTTCCACAATCACCTCTCACTAGAGGGATCACAACTCAATCACCTTTCACTAGAGGGATATCACAAAGATGGAAGTTTACAACTTGGTAGTCTCTTTCAACCACAAACCAAATCTTTTCCCACAAAACAAAAATCCTAATAGATAGGATAGAATGATAAGCTCAAGTGTGGAAAATAAAGAGTTTGGAAACAAAACATAAAGAAAAATACTTGGGAAGACAAGTTAAACAAGATTGAAATGAAGACCAAAGCAGATATCCCAAATATCCTATTTTTCTTTGATTTTTCCAACCCTTTAAAACAAATAAAAATTGATCTTTTGGCACTAAAAACTCTTTTAAAAACTTGTATTAAAACACTAGAGAAGATCAGAATTTTGGCTCTTAAAAAACTTATGAGGAAACAACTCAATTGTGGGGTATTTATAACCCCCACAAAATTCTGCCCGTTGGCAGGCTGAAAGGTCAAAAATGACCTTCCGGTCGACCGGCCGGTCGACCGGCCAACAGTCAAATTTATAACCGTTAAGCCTGTCGGTCGATCGCTCGGTCGACCGTGCCCAGAACCAGAGAGCAACGGCTCTCTGGCCGGTCGACCGCCTGGTCGACCGGGTCAACCCGAGAGTGGGTTGACTTCAGTCGGTCGACCGCTCGGTCGACCGGCCAAACAAGTTGGCCTATGTGCACGTCCTCGTGGACGTCGGTCGACCACTGGTCCGGTCGACCGACCACTGGTCCGGTCGACCGTCCTAGTCGACCACCAGGGCCTGGCAAGCAGATTTCAGAACTTGAAAACTGGTCTTTTTATTGTCAAATAAATCCAATAAAATCTCATAAATTTCACAAAACTCAGTTCATGTTATATCTTTGAAATACAAACATGTTTGAGTAAAAATCAAACCATGTTATAAACATTTTGAACCATTTTTGTGACTTACAAATTTTGCCGAAAACTAAAATCCGTATTTTCCAAAACTTAGATTTTTGAAATGGAAATCCGATTTTTCCAAAATACATGTAAATACAAAACATGATATTTAAACAACTTTGAAGCATATAGTATATGAATAGAATTCAATATACATGAAAGATAATATATCTATGTTTTTGACATTAATTCCGAAAACAAGTTTTGTTTAAATACAAAACCCAAATACATGAATAGGTTATCAAAATAAGTTATTCTAAGAATATGAAGCATACATGTATATAGATCAAATCTAACATATATTAAACCATGTAAACTTGTTTTGATTCATATCTATTCATGAAAATCAAGATCGGTTAAACCAAAACCGAAAACCAACAAACATGAAACTTGAAACAAGTGTGTGTGTTGTGAACTTGAGCATATCACACTATCTAATCTTTAACAATGGATCTAAACCATAAGCTAAACAATGTACCGAAGTCTTCTTGTAGAACGTCGTCTCCAAGTTGACTCGATCCAAATGTGATTCCCCGAGCTTGACTCCAACCGAGTGCTAGATATGAACTTTGACGCTCGAGCTCTTGAATCACCATGTGAAAGCTCCAAAACACCTTTATTGAAGCTAATCACCTACTAATATCTTGATTAAATATCTGAAACTAAATATCACAAGATAATTAGTAAACTATAACTACATAAGTTAATCATCATCAAAACTAGAGTGGAAGGCCTCTGGGCCAACAATCTCCCCCTTTTTGATGATGACAAAACTCATGGAGTTATATATGCATGGATTAAAGTTAAGCTTCAAAGAAGCTCTCCCTTAACTCATGCATAGCAATAAACCATAACATATGCAATGAATGCTAAACATAAATATGCATAAGCATGCATAAAATAATGAAATAAACATGTTCTTAAATACTAGCTCTTGATACCAATAAAACTTTCAATAAAAACTCTTAATACCAACAATAAAATTTCAATAAAAGTTTTTGATACCAACAAAACAAAACAATAAACTATGTTCTTGATATCAACAAAACATAAAGCAAATATGCATAAACTTAAATATAAACATGCATATATACTAAAATACTTCTCCCCCTTTTTGTCAATCATCAACAAAGGGGTTAAAGTAAACCATAAAATAATGTTCTCCCCCTTTTTGTCCAAAAACAAAAATCAACAAGGGATGAAATCAAATCAAAACATTATGATACCAATTGAAAAAAAATATATCCATTTAGTGCATAATGATACCAATTGAAAATAAATAAAACATTTTGAAGAAACCAACTAAAAAATTTTGATACCAATTAAAAGATGTAAACATATAGGTAATCTTGATACCAATTGAAAAAAAAATTAGTACCAATTGAAAATATTTTACACTTTTGATACCAATTTGAAAAACATAAACCAATCTTTTTGGTTAAGCACTAAACTCATTTTATAATAGAGATACCAAATAGAGAATAATATCAATTTACTATTTTTGATACCAATATTGAAAATGAAACATGTATCAATTGAAAAATAATTTTCATTAGGAGCGTATGATACCAAAATAAAAAATCAATATCATTTTTCAATCATTTTTTAACATAAAGTGTGGGAGTAAGATACCAAAGGTAAACAAAACTAATTGAAAGGTGAAATATGAATTTTCTCTCCCTTTATGAAATACCAAACAAAATAATGCATAAGCTTGTATAAGATACCAATTGAAAAATAATCAATTGAAATATAATAGTCATTGAAGAAATCAAGTTTAGCATAACCAAAATTTGTGCTCAAAGATATAGAGATATAGTAAGCACAAATAAAACATATATATATATATATGTATGAAAAGTTAAATACCAATCGAAATTGATACTATTTGAAGTTTAAGCATACATATATAAGAACATATATGAGTATACAAAAAGATTGTCAATAGTGATACCAATTGAAAAGATACAATGATATCAATTGAAAACAAAATAAGATAAAGTGTTAAACTCATACTTCCTACCACCCATTTCATGCACATGTTTTAAATAGATTTTCAATAATGAGCATACAAGACATGGTCGCCCAACCAACCACCCTTAGATGGGTAGGATTTTCAAAATTAAGTTTGAAAATATAGTATGTTTGAAAAACTCTACCATAATGAAGAATACGCATCTAGTTATATGAAAAATTTATAAACTAGTACGTAATCCTTCAAGCAAGGAATAAAACAAAAATATTTTCCATGAAACATGAAAATCACATGATCATCAACACTCAAAATCTATAAGGCACATATCATACTCATGAAAACAAAATCATGAGAAAACAATGAGTAAAGTGCGTGTATAAGAGTTATGTGAAGAACATAATCATGAAAATAAACAATTAAGCTCAATAAGAAATTCCTTAAATATGAAAATCATCAAACATAAAATCCTTCAAGGTATATGTATGTTTTGTACAAACTAGAGTATACATACATATCCAAACATGAATGAGTCCACAAAAGTATATGCATGAAGGCAAGTGGCTCAAGGATGTATATGTATAACTAATAGTTTAGACAAAATAGACATATACATGAAGTTTAAACATAAACATGAAAACATGTACAAAAATGGGAATACAAGTCAAATGTATGAATCATCAAAACTAGACTATACTAGTACATCTAATGAGTACAAATGAGCTTTCAAGCACAAACATATAATGATCCATTTGTGGCTCACTAGTTGTACAAGTATATATCCAAGTTTTAATGAAAACTAACATTTAAACATGTAATCAAAACATGAAGCATAGAAATCAAAAACAAAACATATATGATCATTATGTAAATGAATCATGCATTAGATCTATAATATACACAATAGCTAAACAAAAGTAAGAACACTAAATATAAATCCATATAAACATGGGTGTCTCAAATACTAATCATGCATATCACAAGTCTAATAATCATGACATTTAACATATTAATCATGAAACAAGACATGCAAAAATCAACAATATGAAAAGCATGTAAACATAAATAGGAGTTAGAGATTGTTACCAAACCAATAGGGCACATCTCCATATCTCCAAACCATGGTGGTCCTCCCACCAAACACCCCTTGAAAGTGATGCATCCAAATTGTCCTCTTTAAGCTCGGAACGCATCCACCTCAAGGCACCATCACTCTCACGTCATGTGAGCCCACACCTACATCTTTTGGGTCCATGGGGGTTAGCTCCTTTCCTAACCCAAACAAACTTATTTGTTAAATTAGATTCATGTATACGATCATAACAAAACTTAGCAAGGTGGCCCTTACGTCCACAAGTGTACAAGTGTACACATGAGCATACATTGTGTTGTGTACATGAACGTGAGGAGAATGTGTATGCCGTGGATGGTGTGCATGCATAGATGGAACTTGTTTCTTTCGAAACATAGATTCCAAACGTGTGTGGTTCATGGCACAATGGCTCAAAGTAGAGCCCAAACAATCCACACTCTTCTTTAAAATATTTATATCATTTTCAATTAGAGAAGAGGTGCATGCAATAGGTAAGCTAGGAGGTGAAGTTACACTAGCATGGCAAACATGAGAGTTTAAATCATTTTGCAACATAGTATTTTTCTTTGAAAACAAATCTAAATCCTTTGAAATTAAAGTAATCTTGTTTTTCAAAGATTCATTTTCTTTTAACACAAAATCAAGTTTTGAAGATAGAACTTCATTTTTCTTCAAAATAATGTTACAATCATTTCTATTTTTCAAAATCTCATTTTTCTTTAAAACAAGTTCAAGTTGGGTTTTCAAAGAGTCACACTCATTTGAAATCTCAACCTTCTCTTGCAAAACCAAATCAAGTCTTGAAGATAAGTTTTCATTTTCTTTGTTTAACTTACAAGTTTTCTTTTTCAAAACTTTATATTTTTCAAGGAGGTTCTCACAAACAATAGATAGTTCTTCATTCAAAGCATTTGGATGAACATAATCATCATAAGAAGAACTAACACTATCTAGTTGAGTATCGGAATGTACCTCAAGGGAGTCATTCCCTTGACCATGTAGCATCGTTGTTCAGATTCAACCTCACTAGATTCCTTCTCCACAAGGTTCGTCTTTTGGAACGCGGGAGAAGTCAACGTGTTCCACACTGCAAAGGTGGAATCACAATGAGAAACCATACACAAATATTCTTTGTTTAGCGTGCTTCTAAGTGCCTTTAGGGCTTGTGCATTGGCCTCTATATGCTTGCTATACCAAGATAGGATTTCTTGGTAGCGGCAATGAAAACATGCAAGCCTAGGGTTTTTAAATACATACTCATCCTAAATTTTCACATGTCAATGTTGGAAACATCATACATGGGAGGGGTCAAGCAATCCATGAGTGTGTGAAACAATATAGGTATGCAAAAGCAAATACTAGATTAGTAAAAACTAAGATCACACTCCAAGGTGGTTAAACCTAATATCAGGAGCGTAGGCTCTGATACCAATTGAAATCACCTAGAGGGGGGGTGAATAGGTAATTAGCTAATCTAATGGTCAACTAATGCGGAATTAAAAACTTAATGCAATACACTTAGTATAACCAACGAGTGTAGCCGAATTTCCGGTGAAGGGCTCTGAACTAACTCCTCTTGATTCCTCTGAATAAGAGTTGAGGTGCTATATGAAGCTCTCGTGGTTAAACAAAAGTGAGGCACACACAAACAACACAAGCATATGTATGATATGGCAATATGATGCAATGCACAAAGTAAAAGAGAGAGAGTAAAGAGAAAGTGGATCAATCGCAAACACACGGATATGTTTTGAGGTTCGAGCACACAGCTTTACGTCCCAGCCTTCTCACAGAAGGATTTCCACTATCTCGTCCACACAGGACTTCCCATACAGGGAACCTCCACTGAGGATTTTGGGCAATACAATAACCGGGAGTACACAACTTCTTTTTCAATCAATACAACCTCTCACAGAGGCAAGGCATAAAGCCAAACAACAATCACCTCACACTTGAGGGATTAGGCTCAAAGCCACTCAAACACAATCACCTCACACTTGAGGGATTACAACACAATCTCCACCTCTCACTAGAGGGAGCTAAACACAATCTCCACCTCTCACTAGAGGGAGCCAAACAACACTTCCACAATCACCTCTCACTAGAGGGATCACAACTCAATCACCTCTCACTAGAGGGATATCACAAAGATGGAAGTTTACAACTTGGTGTCTCTTTCAACCACAAACCAAATCTTTTTCCACAAAACAAAAATCCTAATAGATAGGATAGAATGATAAGCTCAAGTGTCGAAAATAAAGAGTTTGAAAACAAAACACAAAGAAAAATACTTGGGAAGATAAGTTAAACAAGATTGAAATGAAGACCGAAACAATATCCCAAATATCCTATTTTTCTTTGATTTTTTCAGCCCTTTAAAACAAATAAAGATTGATCTTTTGGCACTAAAAACTCTTTAAAAACTTGTATTAGAACACTAGAGAAGATCAGAATTTTGGCTCTTAAAACTTATGAGGAAACAACTCAATTGTGGGGTGTTTATAACCCCCACAAAATTCTGCCTGTTGGCAGGCTGAAAGGTCAAAAATGACCTTCTGGTCGACCGGCCGTCGACTAGCCAACGGTCAAATTTATGACCGTTGAGCCTGTCAGTTGACCGCCCAGTCGACCGTGCCCAGAACCAGAGAGCAACGGCTCTCTGGCTGGTCGACCGCCCGGTCGACCGGGCCAACCCGAGAGTGGGTTGACTTCAGTCGGTCAACCGCTCGGTCGACCGGCCAAACAAGCTAGCCTATGTGCACGTCCTCGTGAACGTCGGTTGACCGGTCCGGTTGACCGACCACTGGTCCGGTCGACCGTCCCGGTCGTCCGCCAGGGCCTAGCATTCAGAACTTGAAAACTGGTCTTTTTATTGTCAAATAAATCCAATAAAATCTCATAAATTCCACAAAATCAGTTCATGTTATATCTTTGAAATACAAACATGTTTGAGTAAAAATAAAACCATGTTACAAACATTTTGAACCACAAATTTTGCCGAAAACTAAAATCCGTATTTTCCAAAACTTGGATTTTTGAAATGGAAATCCGATTTTTCCAAAACACATGTAAATACAAAAACATGATATTTAAACACTTTGAAGCATATAGTATATGGATAGAATCTAATATACATGAAAGATAATATATTTATGTTTTTGACATTAATTCCGAAAACAAGTTTTGCTTAAATACAAAACCCAAATACATGAATAGGTTATCAAAATAAGTTATTCTAAGAATATGAAGCATACATGTATATAGATCAAATCTAACATACATTAAACCATGTAAACTTGTTTTGATTCTTATCTATTCATGAAAACCAAGATCGGTTAAATCAAAAACCGAAAACCAACAAACATGAAACTTGAAACAAGTGTGTGTGTTGTGAACTTGAGCATATCACACTATCTAATCTTCAATAATGGATCTAAACCATAAACTACTTCTTGTAGAACGTCATCTCCAAGTTCACTCGATCCAAACGCGATTCCCCGAGCTTGACTCCAACCGAGTGCTAGATATGAACTTTGACGCTCGAGCTCTTGAATCACCATGTGAAAGCTCCAAAACACCTTTGTTGAAGCTAATCACCTATTAATATCTTGGTTAAATATCTGAAACTAAATATCATGAGATTATTAGTAAACTATAACTACATGAGTTAATCATCATCAAAACAAGAGTGGAAGGCCTCTGGGCCAACATATACATCATTTTAGTAGGTTGTATTATAGAGGTCATTGGAGGGTTCCTCCGGATACCACATTCTTTGGATTGGGCCGCATTTCGTGGACCAATCAGACCACCACCAGAACCACCACTTTGAGATGATTTTTCCTTCACTCTCTATTTATTTCATGCATACATACATTTACGATACATTGAGGATAATGCATGAGATAAGTATGGGGGAGGGTTTACTAACATAGAGTTTTTTAGATTTTCTTTCTTTCTCGCTTCTTTTAGGATATTCTTAGAATTTTTTCTTTTTGTATAGGATTTTTTTTCCCTTTCTTTAAAAACTTTTTGAAACAAGAAACAAAATTTTGATCTATTTTTGAGAAAATTAAGATGATCTTAGAAACTAAGAAAATCTTAAATTATGACATCTTAAATCTAGTCGCATAATGGATCTTATTTAAGATTATGGGCTAAGTAAGATAGATTGAAAAGATAATTTTATCTTGAATTTTTGTCGTAGATAGTATGCACTTCACACTTACACATTTTTGGGATGGAAACAAAGACCTAAAATGTCATTAAGTAAAAATAAATATAAATATATATATGGTATATATGAAGAAAAAAATCACTTATTAAGCTGGATAACTATGCCTCAAGAAGCATGATTATTCATGCCTAAACAGTGGTGATAAGGAACCAATAATCCCCCTTAATTTTGTGGCCTTGTTTACTCGAGTCCTTAAACCTGAGGGATATTTTCTCATCTGATGCCCTAAGATCATCTGGCATGTGAGTCATCGGGTAAACTAGAAAGCCTAAGAAAACTAAGGGAAGAAAATATATATATATATATATATATATATATATATATATAAATGGCTTTATTGTTAGAGTTGAAAACTCAGAAATTTTCACTATCACAAAGTGCATATTATCTAGGTTTTATGAAGGATAAAATATTCTATCCAATTTTGAATTCTTATCTTAATTGAAGACAAGATCTTGCATATAGATTAAGTTTAAGGGAAAATAATTTTTAGTGAACTTATGATCTTAGATCGCTTAAATTTTTACAAAAATATTTCAAAAACTTATCTCTCTTTCAAATTGCGTTTTCAAAAAACTAATATTTATTTTCTTTCTTTATGAATTTTATGGGTGCAATCTGTTGAAAACCCTCAGGAGACAAAACTTCTCCTCTAGGAGAAACTTAGAGGTTTAATGGCTTATTGTACACGCTCAGTGCACTCGTGTCACTTGCGAAAGTGGTATAAGAACATTTGTAGTATAGTTTTTCTTTTTCTTGTTTTGCTTGGGACGAGTAAAAAGATAAGTATGGGGGTGTGATTAGCCTACGATATTTCACTTTTATATCGCATTTTCCTACCGAGTTATGAATAAAATATCGTTTCTCAACCATGTTTTGGTCTCTTTTTGCAGATAATCAAGACTAGGAGGGCAAAAGAATATTACGAGCTTAATTAAACCCATTTTTGAGTAATTAAATCCGTATTTCTTGGTGACATTGAATCTAGACGTTGGGGCGTGTCTGATAAAAATTCGGACGCAAATACCTGAATCCAAGAATACCTGAAAGGTCCCCGAAGGGAGACGAAACTACTCGCCAAAACTAGGGACCTAAGTCCCTGGTATGGCCGCGAAAACGTGGCTATTATCGCGTTTCTGCAGCCATCTTGGCGAGCCACACGTCATTTTTGACGCGTGGCCTCGTTTCATCTTCAAGAACCTCCTTTTGCCTATATAAAGCTTTGTAGAGACCTGAGACGCAAGCAGATCAGCGAGTAGGCTAGGTTTTCTCTTTTCTAGCTGTAGAGTAGAATTTTCTTCTATTTTTATTTTGCACTTTATTTTATTTTTAGATCATGTGTAGGGCTGAGATGATTCAGAGAGAGATAGAGAGATATTGATGTAATAGATGGTGATAATCTATGTAAAGGTGTCTCCTTTCTTCTCCATTGTAATCTTCTACATCTTCTACATGATGCTTAGATATTTTTTCTTCTCATGACAATCTAACTACTAACCACTAATCATCTAACCTCTTGCTTGATAATCCACATGAATCTAATAGACTCTATAAGGCCTTGCTCTCGCAAGAGCCATTGATAGCTCTTGATGATGGATTCTAACATTCTAACATTCTAACATCTAACCTATTAACAAGCTAACTTGCAATGTCTTCTTTATTTCATGCTCACATCTAACTGGTTTTTATGATCTAATAGTAGCTTGCAACTTGTTTTGTGGAATGGATGTGTTTGAATGTGGAAGAACCTTCTTATAAGCCATACTTTGTATCGTCTCTTGAAGCCAAGGACTAGTGATGGCGAAAGATTCATGTGAGGCAACTATGACTAAGAGGTTAGCATGGTTAGTAGAGCAATTAGTGGTTAGTAGCCATGAATTTTCCTTCATAGTTCCTCCTTTCTTTTTTTCTTTGTTTTAAAAACCAATTTCAAAACTCTTCTTTTATCTTTTCATCATTGTTTTCACCATCTTCTTATTTCAACTTTGTTTCATTTACATTTTCTTTTCAAATCCACTTTCTAAATCACTTCACCTTTCTTGCTTTTATTTTACCGACTCCACAACCAGTTCTCATTTGTTTTCACTTCATCGATTTCATCGCCTCCTTTATTTATCACTTCTAGATTTCTTTTCTTTTTTCTTTTCTCATTCTTTTAACAAAGAAGAACTTGTTAACAACTGACGTGAATAAAAACTGTTAATGCTTCCATCGCCTCTCGTCTCTGTGGATTCGACCCGTTTAGCCAATGCTATAATAAAAGTATCGAGGTAACATTGACACACACGCTTTTACACTGATTTCAATAAACACACATTTTCAAGTGCTGGTTTTCGCTCGATCATACACATCATTGTGCACATTAGGCTTCCAATAGCATTTGAATAGAGAACTCGAGTCATCTTCTCCTTTTCCTCCGAATTCTTAGGACACATGCTAATGCTTAAGGTACTACCCTTCTCGACAGGAGTGTCAATTGGCTTGCAAGTTTGTATCTGAAATCATTTGAATATATTCTTAATGTATGTCTCTTTAGACAAACCAAGAAGTTTCCTAGAACGATCTCTTAGAATTTTAACTCCGAGCATATAACTTACTTCACCCATGTCCTTCATCTCAAATTTGAGGACAGCCACCCTGTGTAGCAACGATCAACTCCTTTTCATTTTCAGCTAAAAGTATGTCATCTACAAACAAAGAAAGAATTAGAAAATTATCCTTGGACCATTTAACATACACACAATGGTCTTCTTCAATCATCATGAACCTATTAGAAGTAACGGCTTGATAGAATTTGAAATATCATTGTCTGCATGATTGTTTCAAGCCATAGATAGATCGTCGGAGCTTGCAAACTTTACGTTCTTCCCCCTTTGCGATAAAGGCAACAAGTTGATCCATTTATATCTCCTCATCTAGTTCTCCATTAAGAAATGCAGTCTTAATGTCCATTTTGTATAGTTCTAAATCCAAATGAGCGATAACAGCTAGAATTAGGCGAATTGAGACAACATCACTACCAGTGAGAAGGTTCCCTCATAGTCCATACTCTCTCTTTGGGTGTAGCCTTTGGCCACGAGTCAAGATTTGTACCTTTAGAAGGAACCCTCTGCATTGTGCTTGACTTTCAGAACCCATTTGTTTCCGATAGTCTTACGTCGAGGTGGAAGATCTACCAATTCCCAAACTTGATTCTTTCTCATAGATTCTATCTCATCTTGCATAGCAAGTTTTTATTCCTCAGAAGTTGGGGATTTCATAGCCTCTTGATAGTTTATAGGCTCATCTGCCTCATGCGGAGCATACATGAAAGCTTCCCCCTCAATCTCAAAGTGACGACGAAGGATGTTTTCACATTGGCTTCTACGCAAAAATGTAGCTTTGAAATCAGTCCCTAATGGTACACTCCCACTCGAAATACACTCCCACTAGGTAGAAAGTCACTCTCATCTTCCTTATCCGAATTAAGAGCGCCTTCATGTGACTCATCCACTTTAAAAAATCTATCAATATCATTGATACTCTTTTCTTGGAAATTCCCCTTTGAGGAAAATCACATCTCGTGATTCAATTTGGTAATCATTCCATCTGGCTGTTCACCAAGCATCACATACCCTTTGGATTCATCAAAGTATCTAATGATTGTTGTAGGGCCAAGTTTCCCATCAGCATGGGAGTTGCTTTGAACATAACCGGTTGTCTCCATGGGCGCATGTAGCTTAAGTTAGGACTTCTGCCTGTCCAAATATGGAGTTGTTGAAATCGATTTGGAGGGCACACGGTTAAGGATGTAAGCCGCTGTCAACAATGCATCCCCCAAAAAGATATTGGGAGGTTGACATGCGCCATCATCGACCTAACCATGTCTAAGAGAGTACGATTTCGTCTCTCCACTGCACTATTTTGTTGCGGAGAGTAAGGAATCTTTAACTGTTTCTTAATCACTTTTTCATTATAGGGTTGCTTAAACATCTTAGATAAATACTCGCCTCCTTGGTTAGTACGAAGAGCTTTCATTATTCCATTCTTTCGATTCTTAACCAAATTCAAATAACATCTAAAGCACTCTAATGCTTCTGACTTATGGGATCAAAAAAATAAGACCATAGTGAGTATAATCTGATCGAGTTCAACCTGTGCACAGAAAAGATGTAGTTCAGGAATGAAGATTAAAATGTGCAAGGTTGCTCACCGCTATAGCAAGTGGTTATGCGGGTCATGATTCACAAAGAGGGACTGCGATAGAAGCGTGTGGGTAAGTCTTTCATTTAAGTTACTAAAATCGGTTAAAAGTCTTCTTTATTTTGAAAAAGATAATAAAAAAGAATACCAAGTTAAGTTAGAAAGAAAGTGGAAGATAGAAGAATAAGATGGTGTTGGTGTTTTGATTGAAAAGAGAACTAAGTTAAATAAGAAAGAAAAGAATAAAGGAAAAGAAATGCATTGAATTTGTAGTCATTTAATAAACAAGAAAGGGAAGAAAGAATAACATACCTTAGAACAATTAAAGTAAAGCAAGCGATATAAATACCGTATATGCAGCGAACGATTAAGTTGAGCAACAATGAAGAAAAGTAAGTGAATCATATTAACTGTCACCCTCAAGACAACTCTCTTTAAAAAAGATTACATTTAGTGTCACTCTAAATACAATACTTCCTCCCTTTTTGTTCATGAAACTCTATAATCTAAGTTATAAAGAAATTAAAATTACATATAAAAAGAAAAAGAAAACCTAAACTAAAATAATGACCTAATCCTAGCTATCTGCTAGAGTGGTACCCCTTTGCCTTCAGAAATGCAGGTATTTATAGCCAAAACTGGATAAAGGAGAGCGTACAAAGAGGGGCAAAATCTCTTGCCCAATAGAAAAGATCTTCTGATAAGGTTGGAGATAAATTTTTATTTTTTTTCCTTGATCTTCAGTTAGATTGTGCCTTATCTCTCTGAGTCTTCTGAATATACATGCCAATCTTTTAGATATCCCTTTGTATATTGATAGAGTTGCTTTTAGACTTGTGAATTTGCCTCTATCTCCTTGATTTCTTCAAACTAACCAAATTGATTCTTCTAAATCTTATTTTAACTATATTTATTTGGCTTTATCTTCAATTAACCAAATAAATTCAATTAAATCAGAATTTAATTGGATTTTATTTGGTCTTATCTTCTTTCGCTTCATTAAGGCAAACCTATAAAATAAGACATTAAGAAAAAGAATTAGCAGGATTTATTATAGGATAAATGTGAGAATGTAATAAAAATAATACAAAATACGTGTACGATCACACCCCCATACATATCTTCTCCTCATCCTCGAGCAAAATAAAGAAAAATAAAACTAACCTAATCTAACACACTTTCATAGGAATCACGGTTATACTAGCATGTTCAACAAGCCGTTATACCTTTATGTTATCCTTAGAGGACGAGTTTTGTCTCGTGAGAGTTTTCAGTAGATTACAACCACAAAATTCAAAAATAAAGAGAAAGAAAGTGTTAGTATTTTGAAAACACAATTTGATAAGATGAGAAAATATTTGAAGTGTGTTTACAAAAATTCAAGTAATATATATGTTATAGAAAAGTAAACTTTTAATTCCTAATCTTAGTCTTTATTCAAAAACTTGTTATCAATCAAGGTAAGGAGTCAAACTGTATTTCTCATCTAGTCTATTATTTTACCCTAAGTCATATGCACTTTCCTGACCGTGAAATTTTGACTCGGGATTCTTTCAACTCTGACTTTTATGCCTTAATTTTACAAATTTTTGTGTACTATCTCTTAGTTCTAATAGGCTTTCTAATCTGCCCATGTATGAACCTTTAGTCGGTGACTCTCAAACCGGACAGTCTTAGGGCACCAAGTGAGAAAACACCCCAAGACTTAAAGACTCGAGCAAACAAGGCTACAAAACTAAGAATTTTATTAGGCATGAATACTAATGCTTTATTAGGCACAAATACCCAGCTTAATCAGAGGATTTTTGATATATATATATATATATATATATATATATATATATATATATAATATATATATATATATATATATATATATATATATATATATATATATTATATATATATATATATATATATATATATATCTTTGTTTTCTTTGTTTTTAGTAAGACATAAGAATCTTTATTTTTGAACCCTTAGTGTGTAAGTGTAAAAAGAATGCATATTTCATCAAGGTAAAAATCAAGACCAAATTACTTTTCTAATTTTTCTTCCTAACTCTAGAAATCAAACAAATAATCTTATTTTGACCAAGTATAAGAAATCCTAGTTATGATTCTCCTTTTCCTTAAAAATTAACTTAGTTTCTTTAAAAAAAAGGTTAAAATATTGTTTCTCTTTTCAAAAAGTTTTTAAAAGTAAAGAATATATATATATATATATATATATATATATATATATATATATATATATATATATATATTTATAAATTAAAAGAAAACCGATGTTATGTTATAACCCTTTCCCACATCATCTCATGCATTGTCCTCAATGTGTGAATGAATGCATATATGTATGAAAAGAAGAAAGGGAAGGAAAAATGTTACCTCAAGGTGGTGTTTCTGGTGGTGGTCGGATTGGGCCAAGCGTTGCTGCCCAATCTAAATAACGTAGATTTTCAAAGAACCCATCTTGGATGACCTTTTTCCTATTTACATATTTATTGTCCCCAAATTGAATAGGATCATGCATGATCCTATTATGAAAATTATCTTGTTTATATGACCAATCTTGGAATATCATCTCGGAATCATTATGGTCTATACCTTTGTCCAACAATAGAATGTGTTTTTATGGAATGGATGATTTGGGCTCTTGGAGGAAAGGAACGGGAACCAACACTAACTCAGGTATATGACTCAAATCAAGTTTAGTTTCAAGAGTCAGTTTCATTTCAAGAGTTGAGTCCAAATCAAATAATTGAATTTCACGTTTTTTTCCCATCAATGGAATGTGACTATCCAAAATAAATAGTTCATGCTCAAAATCTATGCGTACGTGAATCAATGTTGGCTCGAAAAATGGGTCCAAATTGGATAAGGATACAGGAATTAACATTGATTCAAAATTTAAAACTGAATCACAAAATTGAAGATCGATATCACATTCATGTTCAAGTTCAATTTCATTGAAATAAAAACTTGCCAATTTATCCAAGGATTGGGATTGGTTAAATTCAATATGTTGTGATGGAATTGAATCTTAGTTAAAATCTCCAAGACACCAAGATTCTTGGTTCCTATCAATATGGCTAGGGGAATAGGATTGGTGAAAAATTTGGTAGCGAAAGTTTCTCATTTCTATCATTAATTGTGTTGACCAATTGACCTATTTGTGCTTCAACCTATTGATGACTGGGTACAATCAAATTTAATTGGATGAAATCATTTGGTACTGAATCATGTTTTCTATTCTCTTTTCGAAGTCAATAGGTTCACCTTCTTATTGCGATGGGACTTGAAAAAGGGAGTACGGATCTTGGATTTGGAATTTTATGGGATATTTGAGTCTGTTGAGATTTAGATTTGTCGTGTGGACTCAAGAAAGGCTTTAAAACTTTTTTCTAAAGAAGATTTTTTCTATAGGTTGATCTTGATAAGGAATATATGAAACTGAATGTTGGTAAGGTGGTTGACCATATGACTTGGGAGAGTTGTATCCCCACTGGCTCTGTGAAGAGTAATGATGATTGTTCTAGTCTTGTACATAATTTTTGGACTGGGGCATATATTGATTCGGATAAGTCTAATCCGGTTACTTGGTTGGTTAAAGTTATGAAATGTTGGGTTGGTAATATCTGAGTCAAAAGAGGTAGGTGTGAAGTATGGATCACTATATGCATTCGAATTATTGTAATTGTAACACATATCACAAAAATGTCAAAAACAAAAATAAAAACAAACAAACAAATAAACAAAAAGAAAGAAAAAATTAGCCTAAGTTAGGGTAGACCTTAGATCTATATGACTCCTGACTGGTTAGACTGTCCACGGGAGGTATATTGCATAATATGAACACAAGTTAATCGACCAGATAGGGTAAGATTGATGAGAGGTAACTGCTCTAAAAGTGACGGGCCTAATTAAGCCAAACCACCAGCCTTCGAGGTTTCGCCTCTTAATCCCCGACTATTGACACCGATTTGGCAAAACTCAAATTCTAACAACTTCTCCCTTAAGTCAGACTCCTATTGAGTTCGAGATGTCCCTAGGGACAACGTCTACTCAGTTTTAGTTAGGCTTAGTTAGTGAGTGAGGAGTTTATGGGCTAAGGGAGGGTAATGACTTCCCACATTATCTTGTTTATAGGACAAGCTCTTAATTCATTTTAGTGCAGTGTACAAGTATATAGTATAAGCAACACTTAAGCATTATGAATCACACAAATGAGTTTCCTAATGCTACATGTTATGCATACGTTCCTTTCCTCCAGCACTCTTTCAACAGTAATGTAAAAGGTAAAGGAATTAGACACATGCCTAGAATGCAATGTCTAAATGTTTTTTAAGCAATTAACAAACACATGTTACTATTGAGTTAATACAGTGTGTACAACAGGCTAAATAAGAAAAATACTAGCAGCAGAGACTTAAACTTTCAAATTCAAACACTTATACCCTAAGCAGAGTTAGTAGTCCTCTCAGACTGCCGTGGAAACGCGACTTTTGCTGCGGTTGCGCAACATTTCTGAGGACTTCTAGGCTCTGCTTTCTAGAGCAGAGGCAGAGCCGCTTATATTTCCACTGCAATAATTATATTCTTCAACTAAGCCCCTGAACACAAAAATAGAGGAGAAATTTAACCAATAAAGTAAATTATAAAGATTACTTTCCCTCCCCGTAATGGCGCCAAAATTTGGTCGAGTTTAACCTGTGCACCAAAAAGATGTAGTTTAGGAATGAAGATTAAGAAATGCAAGGTTGCTCAATACTACAGCTATAGCATGTGGCTATGCGTCATGATCCACAAAGAGGACTTCGATGGAAGCGTGCGCGTAAGCCTTTCTTTTAAGTTACTAAAACTAGTTAAAGTCTTCTTTGTTTGAAAAAGAAAATAAAAGAGAATACTAAGTTAAGTTAGAAAGAAAGTAGAAGATAGAAGAATAAGATGGTGTTGGTGTTTTGATTGAAAAGAGAACTAAGTTAAACAAGCAAGAAAAGAATAAAGGAAAAGAAAAGCATTGAATTTAAAGTCATTTAATAAACAAGAAAGGGAAGAAAGAATAACATACCTTGGAACAATTAAAGTAAAGCAAGCGATAGAAATATTGTAAATGTAGCGATCGATTAAGTTGATCAATAATGAAAAAAAGTGGGAGAGTCACATTAACTGTCACCCTCAATACAACTCTTTTTAAAAAAGATTACATTTAGTTTCACTCTAAAGATAATACTTCCTCTCTTTTTGTTCATGAAACTCTCTAATCTAAGCTATAAAGAAATTAAAATTACATGTAAAAAGAAAAAGAAAACCTAAACTAAAGCAACAACCTAATCCTTGTTGACACTCGAAAAAAGACAGAGCTCCCCATTCATCTTCAGCCGGTCCGAACAACGTCTAACTTATTGACATCTACAAAAGATAAGTTGAAGACAAGCTGATGACCAGAGGCAAGGCAGCAACATGGACATTACTAATCCAGTAAAGCAGATAGTAAGTCAAAGCTGCCTTTGAAGAAGACCTGAGCAGGCATAGAGACACTAAGTTAACTCAATACTTAGTCTCACATGAGCCCAAGAGATGAGCAATCTCGCTTAGCTTCGTAAGAATTCCATCATAGCTCTGCCATGGGCTAATTATAGCTTCACCCTGGGGTTTTCCATAACTCCGCAGAAAGCTAGCTAACAGCTTCGCTAGACGCTCTGCTGAGCCACGCGAAAAAAACAAGCTAACTTATAGTTTCGCTGAGAGTTTACTTCTAGCTTCGCCAGAAGCTTCCCTTAGCTCCGATACGAGCTTATTGGATTAGCCCCGTTGCGGGTCTTTTTATGGTCACCTTTGACCAATCAAATCTCCAGATGAGATCATGTTGATTGAAATCAAATTTGACAGTTGCTTACCATGATCTTTTGACTCTCCCAATCAGGTGAGAAGATCAGGGGAGATCTCTCAATTAACTAGAGATGATTAAGGGAGTATCCTTCATTTAGCGGAGCGAATCAAGGGATTAGTACTACATGCTATTCCTAGCTTCGCAGAAGCTGTTTCTTGCCTCGCAACAAGGCTACTTTCCATATGCAAAACAGATTGACTCAATCTGTTTTCAGATTTTCAGGGCGATTATACCCCTGTTCTCCCTATAAATAGCCTACGAGAGACGGGCGAGGAGAGAGGGGAGACGGGCAAGGGGAGTCCTCTTAGGAGGCAGTTCGATCATCTGACCGATCACATCGTCAAGGGATAAAGTGATCGCGCGCTGATCAGATTCCTACCGGCACATTTTTTCAGAAATCTCAGAGGAGATCTACCGGTAATTTTCTTTTCAATTACTTGTAATTTAGCTCCTCGATCTCTTTTGTAAGTTTTCTCCTTTGCAAATCAATGGAAAACAAGATGGCGACTCCGCTGGGGATGAAAGTCTTCTGGTGCAACAAGGAGACAGTGTCGCAATGCGAAGGTTAGAATCCTAAGCCCGTTACTTTCGAAAATTTGGTCGTTCATTTTGACCAAGGAAAGTTCGAAGAGCTGCTCTCTGAAGGGAGTCTAGTGCTCTACACACGGAAGCATAGGAAGGTCTCGATGGCCAAGGTTTCAGAGCAGAAACTAGCCCTAACCGGGCAAGTAACCGAATGGGCCTCCTCCCAACTCCTCTTAACCTCGCGCGAGGCTAGCCAGGTTCCCTACTAACCTAAATCTCCTCTTCTAAAGCAGATGTGGAGGCCAAAACAGAAAGCTCTGTGTAAAGCTTCAGGCGCAGCTACACCACAGGCTCGCCTATCACGCGAAGACAAAAGCAAATGCCTGCCTGCTTCGCCGAGGCTATTAACCGCAAGGCTAGAATGGCAACTATGCCTTCGCCTAATTCAGGAGCAGTAACTCCTCGCGCCAACCTCATTCTCATGAGCGAAGTTGCTGATGGCGTGATAAGCACAGCGCCAGTACCCCAGGGTACGCGCGAGGTTCCCAGCCGCCAGGCTGAAACTAAAGCACTTAGCAGTGCTAACCACCTTCGTAACAAGGTGGCGAACAAAGCACCACAACGTGCTTCGCACCCCGACTCCTAAATCATTAAGTTCGCTTTTCGAAGCGGAGCTAAGGGATCGTCCCTGGGTGCTGATAGCGGTGCTTATGCAGCTTCAGCGCCTAAGGGTGCTCCTAAAGTTCTTAGCCGCGAAGCTAGAGCTAAAGCATTATTTGGTGCCAATCACCTCTGTGGTGATGAGAAGAACGAGGCATCATCCTGTATTTCGCTTCCAAAGCTTGCGGATACCAAGTCCACCCCTCACAGAGTTATGAGCAAGAAGGTGGTGTCGAAATTACCTGAACACATCAATGTGCGATCTACCCGAGTCTCTACGCTGAGTCACTTAAGCTCGGCCAGGTCTGACTTGCGAGAGTTCTTAGCAAGCAAACGAAAGTCAGAATTACTCCAGACTTCTCTCTCCTGTTGTCAACAAGTGGGATGTCGTTGGTGATGGTCCACTCAGTCCATTGCTGGTTAGGATAAATCCCCGCCACTCCTCTAAACCGACAGTCAGTCTTTGATCGACTATCGGTGCAGGCTCCTGTGAAGCATCGCAAAAGGAGCGTATCGTGAAATTTACCAGATCTGCCCTCTGCATCCGTCAATATGATCGGAAGAGGATGAGAACCCCATAGGGGCAGACGAGCACCGTGTAGTGCTAACTCTCCTCCCTTCAGTTCTCCAGATCCGGACTATAGCCCAGGTTAGGCCAAGTCTTGGTGCACGAAGAAGGTGTCTTCCGAAACACCAGATTTAGGGTCGCAATACCCTATAGTTATAAGCATCCATCCTCCTCAACTGCAGTAACCTCATCAGAACCAATGAAAGGATTATTCCAATGGTCTGATGAGGAGGACGAGGCAGTGGGTATGCCTCTTCGGTAATAGTCAGCTCGATACGAACAAATAGAGTGTCAGTGCATATGGCTGATAACGGTAATGATGACCTCTGTCGACGGTTGAAAGCTCAGGAGCAAACCTCCAATGCTCAGCAAGAAGCCTTGGACAACATTCAATAGATGCTTGCCCAACTCCTCATTAACCGGAATAACAATACTGGGAGTAATCAGTATGAGGAGGAACATTATAACGATGAACAACCCAAGACTGAGAAGTCAAAGGAAAGTTCTTCAATCGATGCCAAAGTGATCAAAGGCATCCAAGCTCAGATCGCATCCCTGGCCTAAAGGGATGAACTGAAGAAAGTAGGGGCGGTCCGTCCTTACCCTTTGGAATGGGATTCAGTACCATACCCACTAAAGTTCAAGCTACCAACATTACATACGTATGATGGTAAGAGCTCGCCAAACCAGCACATCTACTACTTTGGTCTCAGACCGGTAACGTATAGACAACGGCACCCTGAAGGGGGTAGCATTCGACTGGTTCTGAAGCCTTCTTCCAGGCTCTATCAATTCCTAGATTGACTTAGAGACCCGATTTCTTTCTCGTTTTTACGAGGATGACACTGAGATAACCATGAACAAACTCCTCTCTATCGTACAGAGGAAGGGCGAATATGTTCGTGACTACATCGAGATGTTCAGAAACTTGTCTCTGATGTGCCCAACAGGGATGCCATTGCCCATGCTCTTGCAGACATGCAGGCATAACTTCCAGTACCAGGTGGAGATTCGTATGGGGGCTGTCAAAGCCCATACCTGGAAGGAACTAGTCGAACAAGCTGAGATAGCCGAAAAGTCGGCTAAGAAGTTCGAACCATCTACCCCTAAGGCAAATGGGGTAGGAATAATAAGGAGCGCAGCGACATGGCGCAGTCTTCCCAAGCCAAAGAGAAAGAGACTATGTCCGTTGAATTATCAGGGGACGTTCATTCGAAGGCCAAGAAGAGCAGCTTCAATAACCAGGAGTCTAAGCTTCCTCCGAAATAGTACTCTTTCAAAGACGAGCAGGTGGTCGCAATATTCTATTTACTCCACAAAGGGAATAAATTGAAGCTGCCGGATGCTCGACGCCCTAATGAAGTGGGACGCACGAACGATCCTAACTATTGCCTCTTTCATAGGATGGTTTATCATCCTACTAAAAAGTGCTTTGTCCTCAAGGACAAAATTCAAGCTTTAGTCGACGTCGGAGTTCTGACTCTGAAATCAGAACAAAAGAAAGTCACTGCAAACATGGTGACCCTCGAGTTCGTCAAAACCCCAAAAGTCACAGTGCCTGATGGGACCTTCCCAATCCCTGAAGCACGGCTAGAAGTAAAGCATCTTTCAGCCAAAACTCAAGAGAGTAAGGGTATTGTTCCCTTGATATTGGAAACAGGGGAAATCATATGGATACACCCAGACCTTGCCCAAGACAAACAATGGGATTTGAAGAAATCCAAGTCAAAGGGCGAATCTTGCAATGTTATCTCTATCTTGCCGGTTGATGGCAATCTCACATCAGCTTCTCTTAGCGATTCTGAAGGGTAAAAACACGCTTGCACTGCGCAAGCTAATGTATCTCAGCCGACGGGCACTCGATCCAGAAAACTCAAAACTTCATGAAGATATTCCAGATGAGGTCTTCGAATCTAATATAACTTCAGAGGATGAAGTATGGCAGATGTTCTTCGATGGAGCATTACGAATAGGCCCTAAAGGGAAGATCATTGCGGGTGTGGGGGTTGTATTTATCTCATCACAAAATCATGTCCTTCCTAGGGCATTTTCATTGACGGAATCATGTTCCAACAATGTGGCAGAATACAATGTTCTATTCATTGGCCTTCAGCTCACTCATGAAATGGGAGTACACTACCTTGAAGCCTATGGTGATTCAAACCGATCATTTATCAGGTTAAAGGAGAATATGAGGTCCGTCACGGAGACTTAGTACCTTATTATCATGCAGTCATCAAAATGGCTAATTTATTTGATGGCTTTTACATCGGTCACGTGTCTCGATCTCAGAATACTAGGGCTGATGCTCTGGCTGCACTAGCAGCAACATTAGCCTTACCAATCGACACAAAATATCACCTTACAGTAGCTGCTCGACACCTTGTTTGTCCTAAACATGTGTTGAAAACCAAGGAGGTCCATAGCATCTCAACGGATTTTGAACCGAGAGATTGGTGATTTTCCCTCATTGACTATGCTTTGCATGATTTACTGCCGGATGACCCTAAAGAAGCAGCGTCTTCCGACGAAGATCTCTTCATTTTTACTATAATCCAATAATAAAGACACTCTACCGTCGCTCATATGACGGTATTCTCCTCCATAGCCTTTCTAATTCAGAGGCACAAAAAGTGCTTAAAGAAGCGCACGACGGCATATGCGAAGCTCAACAGCCAGGTTCGAAACTCAAGGATCGATTGCAGAGGCTTGGATATTATTGGCCGACCATGATAGCCGATGCCATCCAGTATGCATGAAGGTGTAAAGCCTGTCAAATCCATGCGGACTTCATACATCAGCCTCCTGAGTTGCTCCATCCAACTGTTGCTTCGTGGCCATTTGAAGCATGGAGAATCAATGTCATAGGGCCGATCAGCCCCTCTTCAACAAAAGGTCACCGATTTATCTTAGCAATAACCGATTACTTTTCAAAGTGGGCAGAGGTCGTACCACTTGTGGAAGTTAAAACTTCTAATATGGTTAATTTTATCAAACACCATGTCATCCATCGATTTGGTATCCCTAGGCGGATCATCCATGATAACGGTCCCTAATTCGTGAGCCAGGTATTCTACCAGTTTTGTGACAGGTACCGAATTCAGAATGTGGCATCAACTGCTTATAATCCTGCCGCTAATGGCTTGGCAGAAGCATTCAACAAGAAAATTATTAAGCTACTCAAAAAATTCGTTTCATCAAATAAGCGAGACTAAACGAGAAGCTTAGTGAATGTCTTTAGGCCTATCGAACCACAGTTCGGACCCCGAGAGGTAATACATCTTTTTTCCTAGTATACGGGTGCGAAGCAGTCATACCGTTAGAAATCTAGATGCCGTCATTACGAGTCGCCTTGATGACCAGAATGACAAAGGAGAACAATGATCAGTTACGTCTTCAAGAGCTCGAAGCCCTAGATGAGAAGCGATTACAGTCTCAACAACATATTAAGTTGTATCAAGCGCGAATCTCGAAGGCCTTCAATAAGATGGTCAAGCAAAGGGTCTTTCAGAAAGGAGATTTGGTTTTAGCCGTCAGACGACCGATGATCATGACGCACAAAACCAAAGGCAAATTTCAATCCAAATGGGAAGGACCGTTTGTAATAGAAATGGTCTATTCAAATGGAGCATATCGCCTTATGACTTCAAACGGAGACTTACTCATGATGCCAATCAACGGCAAGTTCTTAAGAAGTATTATCCTTGATAAGATCCTTCTCATGATCAAGTTAACATTATAACTCTGATCAAGCCCTTCATCGAGCCAACCAAACACCAGTTGTATCAAAGAAGAATCAAGGTTACGAATTCACTGTCAGCTAGTATCGAGCCGATCGAACGCCTTTGACATTAAAGAAGAGAACAAGGATCAAGTTGTTTTAGCCTTGTCACTCTTCTCTAGTATATAACATATACCTATCTTCAACTTAGAAGAATAGGTCATATTTTGAAGTCAAGCATGCCTAAGCCATGGTTTCAGGTAGATGGCTTATTTAACCTGGCTTTTCTATGTATAATGGTGGCATACATCCCTGCTCTGGTTTGATCGATCAAAGCTCGACCCAACGATAAAAGGTCCGACCAAACAAATCAGTTTATTTGATGACTTATCAAGCCGAACTCATTGAAGAAGGTTCGTGACGCATTCTCTTGCAGAACCTTTCCACTGTTTCCACGTTCATATCAAGACGTAGCGACCGACCAAATGGTAATCGATCGAATCAAAGATCAAAGGAATTTAGCTGATGACTTGGCAAGCTGAACTCATTGAAGAAGGTTTGTGACACATCCTGATGCAGAATCTTTCCAATATGGAAACCAGATAAGGGTTGACAGAGAGTCCACGAAGAATGATAATCTTCAGATTAAGATCTCACGGAATTTGTGTCTATTCCTGTAATCCCCAACTCACCCCCAGAGTGAAAACCCAGGGGAATCATCGCGTTACTCAAAGTAACAAAATAATCCAACGTCTCTAATGGCTAAAGATAGAGGAAAATGTTGGCCTTTAAGCCCAACATAAGTCCTTAACAACTCATCATGCTGAGGGGAATAGCATGGCTAGCCTGACTCAAATGGTAGTTGATAAAGGCATATCAAATCCGTTGACAACTAAGGATTTGCTAAAAATCCTAAGTGACCTGTTCCCATTTGATTCCCTCTCCAAAATCACTTACCAAATCCCGTCCATGGAATGGTAAGACCACATAGAAAGGTATTCATATCCCTTGCGAAATGATGAGTCTAACCTATCATGTTAACATTAAACCTCGGATAGTAAGACTCTAGCCTACTCCCCGGTGGATAAAGCCAACATCCCTGCGAATTTGGTCAACTTCCCCGGTGAATAAACTCTGCTTGTCATCTCTTCAATAGAATGACAGGTCCACTCAAATTACAGTTATATTCAAACACCTCTAACAGTAAATGAATTCTTGTCAAGTTAACATCACACCTCTGACAAGTTGCTTTACAAATCCCCATAGAGTTCTCTGACATATAAATCTTTCATGTGATTTATATTTCTTAGCTCCCCGTAAGTTTCTAGTAGACTCTCTTCAAAGTCTATTATTCTCGCTCAATCCCCAATGGACTTTCTTGGTTGTCACGTTAACAATACACCTCTGACAATTTCTTCTAAAAATATCCAAAGGAGATATCAATTTTCCATGGGATTTATAATCAAATCTCGTTTCCCCCGATGGGATTATTTCTTTCACCGTTATGTCCAGTTTGTCACCTCTGAACGGTAAAAATCTCGAGCTTGGTAGTTTCTCAATCGGTTATGTCCATATTATCTCTGAACAGATAGATAACCAAGTCCCATCTTTCAGTCCAGTAGGGACTATTCCTTAGCCGTTATGTCTAGTTCACCACCTCTAAACGGCAGGGCTTTGAGTCTAGCAATTTCCAATCGGTTATGTCCATATCACCTCTGAACCGACGGATACCTAGATCCCCCTTCTTATGATACTTCAACTATCATGTCCAGTTCGCCACCTCTGAACAGATAAGTCCATAACTTTGTTCTCCTTCCCTCTATCAAGGTCAGGAGTTCTTGCTGTCATGTTAATACGACTATCTCTGAACAGCGAATTGTGAACTTGATGTCTCTTAGTTGGTCATGTCCATATTACCTCTGAACCAATGGGTGCCTAGATCCAATTCACCCTTGCAGTCCCTAGTGGGCTAGCTGCTAAGTTAATGTGACTACCTCTGGCAGCAGATTTGGAGTTTAGTGTGTTTTAGTCTATCATGTCCAGTATATTACCTCTGAATAGACGGGTCCCTAAAATTGGATTCACCTTCATTTTGTCATCATGTCCAGATTATCACCTCTGAATGACAAAATTTCGAGCTTGGTGGCTTCTAATCGGTTATGTCCAGTTTTTCACCTCTGAACTAACGATAGCCAAGTCTTCCTTTTTACTTACTGTTATATCCAGTTCGTCACCTCTGAACAGTGAACACTCTGAGTTTGGTAATTTCTAATCAGTTATGTCCAGTTTGTCACCTCTGAACTGATGAATATCCAATCTCATCTTTCTTTGTAGTTATGTCCAGTTCATCACCTCTGAACGACAAGGCTTCGTGTCTGGTGATTCCTAATCATCATGTCCAGGTCATCCGATGATCTTTAATCTGTTACATTAATATTTACCTCTGAACAGTAAAGATCGTCAAGCTCATTTCTAAAATTTGTAACTAATCCTATCAGTTTATCACCTCTGATTAGATTAGTTATACCATTATATACAACTTGAAAGTAAGAATTGCAAATTCAGAAAATAAAATAAGTTGGAAATACAATAGAAGAGTCAAATAAAATTACTTTTTATTGATTCAAAAGAGGGATACATAGATACATGGATTACAAGCTACGAGGGTGCTTCGTAAGACTTGATTCGTTCTTCAAGGATGGCCAGCCTATTCTTCCTCTCCTCAGTAGCTCTGATGAATGCCTGGGACCTCAACTCGGCCTCATTAAAGCTTGCTGTCTGGGACAGATGAGCCTCAATTTCAGCCAAAGTTGCCCTCTGTGCTAGCTCATGTTGCAAGACTTCGTCATTTTGAGCCTTAAGCTGCTCTAACTGAGCGATCTCCTCAAGACGTACCGGTTCAGCCTTGGACAGAAGAATTGGCTTTCTTGATCATTTCCTTGGCCTTTTCAATCTTATCCTCAGCATCAAGAAGAACACTATTAGAAGCATCTATGACATCTCCAATTTCTACTTTCCTTATCTCTAAGGATTTTAAATCTGAAGATATTGCCTTAGCTGCTTCCTTTGCTACAAGATGAGCTCCACGCATCTGAGCAGCAAGGTGTTCAAGCTGTTCATTAACTGAGGAGTCTAAATCTGAATTGCTGAGACGGCACCATTCGTTTGCATCCCTCTCAAGCCTCTCCACCAGAAGCTCCAATGTGGCAGCTGGGTCATCCCCTCTAAAGTCTCAAATGTTGTCAATACTTCGAGAGAGGGCCACTTTCAAAGTAGAGAATGAGGTAGTCGAGTCGAGCCCTTCAAGACCAAAGTAACATATCGCTTCAAGCCCTTATAAAAACTATCAACTAGCTCAGCCACAAATTCTTTCTCGCTTCAACTACTCTCGGTGAACGAGTGGCCCCTAAAGGCAAAGCTTCCACCGGTTTTACTGACATAACCATAGAGGAGATGGCAGAAGAGCTGGCTGGAGAAATATGAGGATCGCCGGTGATCTTGGAGGAGTCCTCATTGAAACCAGTACACTAGCCACAATGGAAGTAGGGCTGGTGACTATTTCAGGAAAATCTGGCTCAACAACCAGTGTCGGGGATGTAGGGCTGGTAATTATCTTCAGCTCCGTGGTTATCAGGATATGCTGTGTTAACGAAACCACTGGCATCTCACCTACCGATATACTTGGAAGTGAGATTGGTTCCGTAACTATTGTCCCCTCAGCCTCTTTAGTTCCACTGGCCGGTTCAGGCTGATAAGAGGGCAGGTCGTGATACAAGGCATCCAACTCGGCAGCGTTCGTTGCAGTCGAAGAACTTGCTTCACCCCTGGTCCCCTCAGGAAGATTAGCTGGCTCCCTTGAAGTCGATCCACCCAAAGGTGGAACACCTATGACAAGACTTTATTGAGCCAGGCATGACAAATAATGAAACACAAATTGTTTACAAAAGATCAAAATATTACCAAGAAGCGATACCGCCTCAACTGCCTCAGCCGCAGTCTCTCCCCGAACTTCCTCGACGGCAGCATCAATCTCCTCAGGCTCCATAGGAAAGTTTTTGATAGATGGAGGAGGGACGGCCAGCTCACCTTCACTCGCCGAAGCCTCTGTGGCCCATCCCAAAGAGCTTGAAGCCACAGGACTCCCTTTCGAGGTCCCAATACTTGAAGGACCGACGTCAGCCACGTCAGCTCTGGAATCTTTTGAGACGACGAAGTAGCTAGCCTCGTCACCTTCTTTATAAGTGAACATGGGATCATAATAATCCCCCTGTTCTCCTGCAGCCTCGGCTCTCAGTGCTCTTGCCATCTCGGTTCCTGAATCATAGGATAAACGAATGAGCTGTATAAATATATAAGTATATGTCGCAAGAATAGAACCGATCTTACACAGGTCAGGAGCAGCTTTATCAACAGTCTACCTCAGAGCTGATAGCTTAATAACTAACAGAGCAGGAGGAGAAAGCACTGCGGCTGATTCACCCTCTGCAATAATGGTGGAAGTGTAGCGACGAGACTTCTTCACTACCCTCTTCCTGCGAGATCCACCCTGCCGCTTTCATTTGAAGTGGACATAGGGATCTTCTTCCTCCACTTCCTCTACCTCCACATCTTCCATGGGGGTCGTGCCTACCCCACCAGAAGCGTCTGGTGGAGCCTCAACACCCGTATTTCCTTCAAAGTGGGGACTTTCTGCGTTTGAAGCCTCACTATCAACAGTAGCGATGAACTCTCTGAGGCCTGGCACACGGACCCTCCTGCCCTCGCCTCTCTCGATGACTTTCTGCTTCAGCCGCTGAGAGATCAACTTCACGTCAAAAGAGTTAATAGAAAACCTGGTTGGAGTGGAGTTCAAAGTTCTACTACTAGCAGAACCCTAAAGTTGTCAGAAGGTTCGGAGTCCTCAGCGGCATGCACAGCCGCGCCTCCTCAGTACAGCCAGTGATGAAGAACTGCCAGGCACGAGCACCATCAATGAGGCTCCCCATGAAGGCCAGGCTGGTGTTCGGGTTACCTACATATAGTTGGTCATACCCGAACTGACGAGCAAACCGACTCGGGACATAAGGCTCCAAATAACAGGTATCCCCGCTCCTGTACACCAGATGGATGGCCGGATGCTAACGAGCCATTCAAAGATCCCCTGGCTCAGCGACGTCTGCCCATCTCCTACATCCTTGAATTCTTCACCATAGCCTGCATCGTGAATGTAGGAAAGTAGCGAAAAGGCTATAAATGTCATACCGGCACAACAGCTTGCAAACTGCGGCCACATAAGTTAATAATCATGAACATCCCTCAAACCGACGGAGAAGCGCCGTTCGGACACCTTCTGGAGGCTCCTCACCAGCTTGGATAATGGAAGGGTAGTGAAGGGCGAACCATGCCATCAAATAGGTGTATGACAAACCGATCTTGGGGTTTGGCCCGTCACGAGGCAAGATAGTGCCTTTTCCCCTTTTCGTTGTCGGTGGCCTACATAAAGCCTCCGTCAACGCACGAAGGCCCCGCTGAATACAACACACCATGCCGGGAGGAGTCCAAGGGAACGACCATGGACTAGACGAACGACTGGTAATAAGACAGTCGGAAGAATGACGTCGCCAGAGGGAGATGGCACCACTCATATCTTAAACCAAACCGATAAAAAACTGGCCAAAAGTGCCTTCCGGGAATCGGTCAACGAGCCTGGTGATGGAAACTCCAGAGATTGTCACCTTTCTCATAGGGTCCATCATCTTCTTCTAAATTAATTCCCCTGGGAGTGTTCTTGCATCCTCCGAAAAATGTCCTCGTCTGCAACCCCGTAGTGAGCCGCTTTAGGAGCATCTTTCAGGTTGGGGACAAATAATTACCCCAGCTCTTCGAACTACATGAAGCTCCCTTATGGCTCCCATGCATACTCGAGCAGATGTAGAGACGATACATCAATTCCTGATAAGTCTCGAATAAAGTGGACTTCTGCTTCTCTAGAAGTGCTAATTCTGCCTCGCATGGAAAATATTCTTCATAAGGGAGAGATCCCAAGGGTATAACAGAGACTTCCCACATCTCATACAAAGTCATGCCCATTCACCTACAGGGGTGAAGAAAGTCCCTGTAGCTAGACAGTATAACTCGAAGATGGCGTAGAAGTTCGCTACGCTCATCTGGATGCCGTAACAGGTTGCCCTGACAGCCTCGTAGAGTCCCAGCCTCTCCAAATCCTCTTCAAAATGGGCCAAGACATATAAGGTCAAGTCCCTCCCACCAGGCCTTGGGAGGATGAATCCACCCAGGGGTCCTGAAATCAGTGGTTGGATAATTGCCATGAGCTTTGAAGAACTGGTTTCCAAAAGTTTGAGCCACGGCGGGATTTTCCCCTACTGGGATGTCTGGGAGAACGTTCCCAGGGTGGAGACCCAATATGCAGCGAGGAGCACCCGCCCTTGTATAGCCGGGAGACGGAGCTATCAATTTTCCCACGTGAACGAATCAGTAGTCCGAGTCATTTGCCACTTCATCTTCCGAATCCTCGTCACGCATTGGAAGAAAGACAGCGGAAAATGACGCTTGTTAGATGGGTGATAATACTTCTCACCGTCTAGATGGAAAATTCACTGCCCTTCTCCGGCTAGCAGTTGATGATCGGTATCTGGCGCTGCATCCCCAAACATGAAGCCGGGATTCCGATAGATTTTTCGGTCTCAATCCTCGAGGGGAGCAGTAGTTAAGATGCTCCTCATAATACGTTGATCTCCAGCGTAGATAGGGCATCACGATCAGGAGCGCTCCACTCGCTGAATAATGAGGTTCACCCCTGGAATTGTAGGCTAACATTGCCATCCAGTCCTCTGCTGTTCCAAAGAGACTGTTCAAAGGACCCGGAGTATAGTGCACTGCAACAACAAAAAGAAACTATATTAGTTAATTGACCGAAGAAAAAAGAAAGCATAGCAAAAAGAAAATTGTCAACGTATAGCTTCGCTCTCCGAGCGAAGCTAGCCCAGCATTAGCTTCGCCCTGAGGCTCAGCTCCACATCCTGCACAAAGGTAAAGTGCAGAAGATCTCTAAATGTTACTTCGCTCCAGAAGCTTAGCTTCGCGTTCTATCGCTGAACAGAACACGGAAAAGCCCCAAGGGCTAACTTCGCCAGAAAGGCACTTATGCCTAAAATTGTTCAAAAGACTTTGAAGACCTTTTCTCAGCTGTATTTCTTGGGCTAGCTTCGCATCCTGTCATTTCACAGAACGTGAACCGCCCTAAGGGTTAGCTTCGTATAGAAGCTGAGAAAAGAAACTCTTGGTTTCTAAATTTTCAGTTGAAAAATTAAGAGGAATTAAATCCCCTAAAAATTTGGCAAAGAAATTAAGGGAGTAGAACTCCCTGAGATCATTAGATCAAGATGGATCATTCTAGGTTCATCATGAAATAGCCAAAATATGGCTTAAAAAAGAGATGAAAATCTCTGAATAAAAGGGAAAATCCCTACCCGCAATGGGGCGTTCGATGACCGGAGGAGGAGAAGGCCCCTCTGTCGCAAAGGTCGCTGCCTCTTTGCCTGCTCGTCTTTTGGGAGCCATGGAAGAACTGAAAAGTTCTGAAAATCTCAATGAAGGAGAAAGAGGAGAAAGAGACTTTTTCTCTGAAAATTCAAAGAGAAGTAATTCTCTCTTTTAGTAGCCCAATCGGGCTTTTATAGACATAAAATGTCTTAATTTCGACTCCTCAAAAGGAGCGCAGGTGGCCGTTTCAAATCAATTTGAAACGGCACCTAACCGCCTTCCCGAGAAATCTTACTTCAGCCCTGCCAAGGGCTAACTCTGCTGTGAGTTTAACATTGACCTCGGGCGACGCTTGAGTAACTCCACTAAAAGATGAGCCTTAGCTCGGCTAAGAGCTCATCTCTAGCTTCGCGGAAATTTTGTGCCGCTTTGCTAGAAACTCGTTCCTAACTTAGTTGGAAATCTGCCTTCAGCTTCGCTGGAAGCCTAACTCCGCTAAGAGCTTTCTTTGCTCCTAAGGAAAACACTTTCCTAAACTAGTCTATTCCAGGTGTTTTTGAAATGCAAAAAGAAAAGGAAGGGAACAAAGTAGATAAGCAAACATTTTTATTGATTCAAAAGTGAAGATACATTGATACTACATCGAGATTGTCTTTCATACAACAGAATCATTGTTGTTCTATCTACTTCCAAGGTGATGAACCATCTCAACTGGACACGATAAGTCATCCTCCTGCACAATGCCGTAATCCTTCGCTTAATGACAGATTTTGTCATCAAGAAGTTGTATCTTCTTTGATGAAAATTGGCAAGAGATTGGAGCTAGATCTTCTTTGATCAAAATTGGCAAAGGACTGTTGCCACCAGAAATCTGGATCTTCCTTAAACAAAATTGGCAAAGGAAGGATCCGAGACCTTACTAGAGACGTCCGCCTTCCCGAAGTGGACCATCTCAGATAAGCGACTACCAGCCCCTTCCCGAAGTGGATCATCTCGGATAAGCAACTGCCAACCTCTTTTTGGAACACGTGTCAGCTGATCCAATATGTTCCTCCTGCTTATGATCAAAGCTTCAACTTGAAAATTGAGGGGCAAGTTTTTGGTCTCTTTCATCAAGACGAAAAAATGGGGAACAAAGTTCACTGCAATGCAAACAGGAAGCAAGTTAGCATTAAATCAAAAAAGGGATGGAATGCTAAGTCAAAATTCTTTCGGTAAAGCAATTCAGATCTGACCCAGTTATGCCTTGAAGATGGATTTCAGCTAAGTAGAGGATAGTCTCCTTGCACAATAATGATAGACTAGCTCAGCGTAAGCCAAGTCTTAGCCCCGCCCAAGGCAGTTAGGCTGGAGAAGTCTCAAAAAGGACCAAGTCCTAGCCTCGTGATTAGTCACATATATTGCATTTCATTGTCACCTTACCATGCTTTTTAGCTATTAAATCCTATTAATAAGTTTTCTTTTTCTTTGCTAAATGTAGGCCCAAGTGCTTAAAGAAAGAAAAGAGAAACAAGCCCAAAAGCCCACCAAAATTCTGAATTAATTCAGAATAAATTCAAAATGAAGAAATCAGGGCACAATCTTGGCATATCAAGAGGTTGAGAAGAATCCTCCCTGAATCGAGCGTTTGAAGCTACACAATCAAGGCTGTTTCGTCAACGTTTTGAAGCAGAAACAAGAAACCAGCAGCAGATATGGGCCAAACACCAAACCAGTGCTCTTCTCCCTTTGGGTGTTGCCACTTGGCCACACCAGGGCCGCGGAACGCGACCCTAGCTCCGTTTTCGCGGCCAACTGGATTCAGTTTGGGGAGCGTTTGCTCCCCCAATCTTCTCGGGATCCTCCTCGTTTGGTTTTTGGCTACAAATATGGGTTTCAGCAAAGAAAAATGCAGCGAAGACTAGGATTAGTTTTGTATTTATTTTCTTAGGTTTTAGGCTCTTCGATAGCTAGCACAAAAGTTATAATCTTGTTATTTACTTTGTATTTCAGTATCAAAACTTGTGAGAGAGAGGAATTGAGTGCTTGTACTTGAAGATTGAAGTGACATCAATACAAAAGTCAAGCCAAGTTTTCTTCCACTTGCAGTACGGTATGATTTGCATTATGTTTATACTTTCTTCATTATTTTCTATGGATAACTAAATGGTTTTCTGGGCTCGCTATCGCAACTCTCTCTTACTCTCCTTCTCTCCTATTTTTAAAAGAAAAAGACCCGATGACTCATATGAATGCCTTACTTAAAAGCCTTTCTTTTTGAAAGTGTTCTTGAAGGCACATGAGGATGTGTTTGGATTGTTGAATTCTCACTTCTTTCATGAACATCTCTTGAATTATTTTTACTTCATTCTTGCTTCTTCGCGCTTGATGTTTTAATATTCAATTCTCACGATTTCTTGAAGAAAAGACTCAACTCTTCTAACCATCTTATGTGCTTTACTTAAAGATTTCTAAAAATTAACTTTAAGTTTGCAAATGATCACTTGAGGCACTTAACATTTTAAGAGAAGAATGAACAATTGAGTAGTGAGATAGTGAGCCCAGATTTGCTTTCTTATTATAAAATAACAAAACAATTCTCAAGCTTTCTAAATCACCTTCTCCAAAACCTTTTCTAAAAGTTACAATTTTTCTTTTAATCATCTCTTTCTTTCCATTCTCTTTTCATAAAAAAACGAACATAATTCCTTGCTTTTAAACGATTCACCGAAAAGCTTCCATCGCATTCCTCCTCGTGAACACGACCCGTTAGCCACAAGCTACACGGTAAACTCTTAAACTCTTTGATTGTTCTTTCTTTTAGCAATCAATTTTTGGCGCCGTTGCCGGGGAGGGAACGGTGTAGTTGTTTTTAACAAGTTTTGTGTGTTATTTCAGGGACTTGAAGATCAAGATCTAGCATTCAAGCTTTTCAAGAGAAGACTTGCAAATTCTGTGCCCCTACTCTCGAAAGTAGGAAACAGAATTTCAAGAAATTGTTTTGCAAAATCTGAAAAAATTCATTGGACTACTTAAAACTCTTTTTTGCAGGACATATTGCTCGCAAAAATTTTAGTTTTTATATGTCATATTTTTGCTATTTCTGCTATCCAACATCCCTGTTTTAAGTTAACAGTAAAACACTTGTTGAAAAGTTAAAAAATTGATTAGACGTTTGCATTTTAGGCACGAGTCTTTTCAATTCATTTACTTTACTGTTGAAGAGTATTGGAGCAAGGTACGTACGCATTGCATTCAGAATAGGACTCATTTCTTGGTTGATTTATATCGTTTTGAGTGAATCTTATTTATCTTGTACACTTGCACAAATTGATTTTAAGGGCAACACCCAATAACAAGATAAGCTGGGGATTTAATCACCCTTCCTTGGCCCAAAAATCAGATTTCAAGCACTCACAAACTTAAGCCTAAGTAAATCTGATAGACGTTGGCCTTAGGGACATCTCGAACTCACTAGGAGATTATCCTAAAGAGGGAAGGTGTTGGAAATTGACTCCTGTCAAATCAGTATCTAGGAAGGGGATTGAGGGCTGAAAGCCCGAAGATTGGTGGTTACTTAATTAAGGAACATTTTTGACGGATAATCTCCCACCAATCTTGCCCTGACCTGGCTGATTAGCTTGTGGTCAAAGTCTACATTCTACCTCCTAAGAATAATCAACCAGTTAGGAGTTGTCTAGGTCAAGGTTACCTTAGACTAGGCTTGGTTGATTTCTATTATTGACCGTTGGTTGAACTTGTTTGTGTTCGTGATTGTGTTTATGTATGCAAGTGTGGTCGAGAGACCCTAATTCATCTAGGTTGACTAGAAACACATCACCACCCAAGTTTGAACCAAGACCAGATCCAGTAATGGCTCAATCAACATCACTGCAGGATAGGTTCTACCCCATTAGGACCTCACTTCTATCTTGCATTCTACTTCCATCGGTTGGTGAATACAATTTTGAGCTCAAGCCTCAATTCATCAACACACTCCCCAAGTTTCATGGCCTAGAGTCCGAAGTTGCCTACTTCTTCATAAGAGAATTTGAGGAAGTATGTCTAATGATGAAAATCCCACACCTTGTAGACGATGCTATTAGGTTGAGATTTATCCCTTTCGCACTTAAGGACCTAGCAAAGAAGTGGCTCTACAGCTTAGCGGCCGGTTCAATCACATCCTGGGATGGTTTCATCAAGGTCTTCTTGAAAAAATTCTATCCAATCCATAAAACGCTCTCATTAGGAAGACGACATGCAAGTCAAGTAAGAACCTAGTGAACCGTTCTGGAGGTACTTTGAATGCTTTAAAGACCTCCTTGTCCAATGTCCACATCATGGAATAGAGAAATGGCGACAATGCCAAATTCTTTATGACGATTTAGACTATTCCACCAAAACCCTCTTAGAAAGTATGTGCCAAGGGGGTTTCTTGCAGAAAGATGAAAATGAGGGATGGGATTTGTATGAAAATCTAGCTGAGAAGACCATCCAATGGGAATCTGCTAGTGAGACCTCTAGGAATTCTAACTCCATCTCTTCAAAAGGAGGTCTCCATTCTATCAAATCGTCCATCACTAATGAGGCTAAGTTAGCGAACCTGGCTAGAAGACTGGAAGCTCTAGAAACGAAAGAACCAAGTCCAGTCAATTAAGTCAGCCCGAACCAATTTCCAACCCGGGCTGCACTTACTGTCAAGCCATGAATCATGTGTTCGAGGAGTGTCCTGTGTTTCAGACTCAGTAACCCTACCATGAACCGATGAATGCGGCCTTTTCAAGGCCGAACAACAATCCTTACGCACCAACGTACAATCCCGGCTGGAGAAATCACCCTAATTTCTCATGGAGCCAAAACAACAATGACCATTCACGATCAAATCATGCTAGCCACTTCCATCATGATAATAATTCTTCCAATCATCAACCCAACTTCTCCAATTTCCATAATAATTCTCCCAACCATCCACCAAACTTTTAAAACTATCAACAGAACTTTCCCAACCAAGCTCCACAATCCTCCTTCCAGAATCCTCAATTAGAAGGAGAATGACTGACTTTGAAAGAAACATGGAGAGATATATGAAAAACCAAGATTCTCTCATGCAAACTATCCAGAGGTTAGAGGTTCAAATGAGTCAACTAGCCACTCCACAGAATGAGAGACAAATGGGTACCCTGCCTAGTCAGCCAGTCACCAATCCGAGGAATTCTCAACAAGCTCATTTGGCTGAGGATCATTCATTTAATCAATGTAATGTTGTTCATACATTGAGGTCAGGAAAGAGAGTTGATAACCAAGTGTCAACACCAACCAATCCCATTCAGCACAACCACAATCAAGCTTCTACCTAATCTAATCCAATTTCTTCCAATTCTGACGAATCTGAAAAAGACAAGTCAACCAGCCAGGTGCACCAGCCTATAGTACCATTTCCTAATAGGCTGAAAAACAACAAGCAAAATCCTCACATGGATAAGATAATCGAGATATTTAACCAAGTGAAGATAAATGTGCCACTTCTTGATGCCATCCAACAAATTCCTTCCTGTGCTAAGTTTCTTAAGGACATGTGCACCAAGAAGAGAAAGACTAATGTTCCAAAGAAGGTCTTCTTAGCCACTAATATTAGTGAGCTATTATCGGGTCCTATCCCTGTCAAGTACAAGGATTCAGGTAGTCCCACCATTGCCTGCACAATAGGACAAGCCGAGATTAGTCGTACACTTCTTGACTTGGGGGCAAGTATCAACTTGCTTCCATTCTCTGTTTATCAATAACTCAGGTTGGGTGATCTTAGTCCAACTCGAGTCACCATCCAACTGGCAGACCGTTCTATTAAAGTTCCAAAAGGGGAGATTAATGGTGTCCTGATCCGGGTAGGAGAGTTCATTTACCCTGTCGATTTCATAGTTCTGGAGACACAACCTGTGTCCAACTCTAATCATAGGGCTCAAACTCCTGTTATCCTAGGGCGACCATTCCTTGCTACTGCTAATGCCATCATCAACTGTAGGAATGGGTCTATGAGGTTAACCTTTGGAGACATGACTAGAGAAGTCAATGTCTTCAATCTAGGAAAATAACCCCGCGATATCGAGGACCAAACATTTGAAGTCAACCTAACTGAGAACTTGACAAGTGAACACGGGGAAAAATTGGAATTAGAAACGGAGAATGACTTCGGGTTAGAGTCTGACGATTTTAATCTTGATCAGGTTGTAGATTCAGCCGTGAATTAGGCCTCAAACCCTAATTCACCAACAATGGAGCCAACAGATTTGACTAGTCCTTCCAGTGAGCCTTCCTCTTCCTTAGAATTGAAAGCCCTACCTGCGCATCTCAAGTACGCCTATCTAGGCGAACAAGAGACCTTTCCTCTCATCATTGCCTCCCATTTAAATGACGGGGAAGAAGAAGATCTGAAAGCAATTCTAAGAAAACATAGGAAAGCCATTGGGTGGACTATGACTGATATCAAGGGATTAAGTCCAACCATCGTTCAACATCGCATTCATCTCAATGAAGACGCCACACCTAAGAGAGACCCGCAATATAAGTTAAACCCTATCATGCAAGAGGCTGTTCATGCTGAAATCATAAAACTCTTAGAGAATGGGATAATTTATCCCATTTCTGATAGCCAATGGGTCAGTCCTGTCCACGCGGTTCCGAAGAAATCCGGTTTCACTGTAGTGGAAAACGAGAATAAAGAGTTGGTTCAAACTCGACTTCCCACGAAGATCCGAGTTTGCATCGACTATAGGAAACTGAATGCTGCAACTCGTAAGGACCATTTTCCACTTCCCTTCATTGATCAAATGCTTGAACGTTTGGCGGGTCACGAGTATTACTGTTTCTTGAACGGTTACTCGGGCTATAACCAGATCCCTATCGCTCCTGAAGACCAAGAAAAGACTACGTTTACATGTCCATTTGGGACATTTGCTTATCGTCGAATGCCCTTCGCTTATACAATGCCCCAGCAACGTTTCAACGTTGCATGTTGAGTCTTTTCTCTGATATGGTAGAACGATTCTTAGAGATCTTTATGGATGATTTCTCCATCTACGGAGATTCATTCGCTCAATGTCTCCACCATCTAGAACTTGTCCTCCAACGTTGTGCTGAGAAAAATCTGACACTGAACTGGGAGAAATGCCAGTTCATGGTAAAACATGGAATTGTCTTGGGTCATGAAATCTCCAAGAAAGGAATTGAAGTGGATAGAGCCAAAATCGAGGTTATTGCTAAGCTTCCCATGCCCAAATGCATTAAGGACATTAGATCCTTCCTAGGACACGCTGGTTTCTATCGAAAATTTATCAAGGATTTTAGCAAAATTGCTAGGCCCTTGACTAATCTGTTAGCTAAGGATGTGTCCTTCACTTTCGATGCTGAATGCATAGATTCTTGGGAGAAGCTTAAGAGAGAGCTTATTTCCGCACCAATCATATCTGCACCGGATTGGTCTAAGCCGTTTGAGATCATGTGCGATGCTTCTGATTTTGCCATAGGCGCTGTCCTAGGACAACGCATTGATAACAAGCAGCATGTGATCTACTACTCTAGTAGGATTCTCAACGATGCTCAACTGAACTACACTACGACTGAAAAGGAATTCTTGGCAGTAGTGTTTGCCTTAGAGAAGTTTCGTCCTTACCTACTAGGGTCCAAGACCACCATTTTCACCGATCATTCTGCGCTTAGGTACCTCATGATGAAGAAGGATGCCAAGGCCTGACTCATTCGTTGGATCCTCCTTCTTCAAGAATTCGATCTTGAGATTCGAGATAAGAAGGCGTAGAAAATGTCGTTGCTGACCACCTCTCACGGATCCCTAATTTTCCAAGCAACGAATTACCCATAAATGAGGATTTTCCTGATGAACATCTCTTAGCTATCTCTAGGGAACCTTGATTTGCTGATATAGTGAATTACTTAGTCACAAACCAAACTCCGTCTCATTGGTCCAAAAATGATGTTTACCGGTTCTTATCTCAAGTCCGGTATTTCTTTTGGGAGGAACTGTATCTTTTCAAGTACTGTTCTGACCAAATTATTAGGAGATGCATTTCCGATGAGGAGGTAAGAGTGTTCTATCCTTTTGTCACGAACTTGCATGCGGTGGACACTTTGGTCCCCGCAAAACTGCTGAAAAGGTGCTACAAAGTGGGTTTTATTGGCCTACTCTGTTCAAGGATGCTTATGAATTTTGCAAGGCGTGCCCTAGATGCCAAATGGTAGGAAGGATTTCAAACCGAAATATGATGCCCCTCAACCTAAATCTAGAAATAGAACTCTTTGATGTTTGGGGCATCGACTTTATGGGTCCATTTCCTAATTCATTTGGGAACCAATACATATTGGTTACTGTGGATTACGTGTCCAAGTGGGTAGAAGTCATTCCTTGTAAAACTAATGATAACAAAGTTGTCATAAAGTTTTTGAAAGAGAACATTTTTTTCCGCTTCGGAACCCCTCGTGCTATCATCAGTGATAATGGCACTCACTTTTGCAATAGATCTTTGAAGCTCTTATGCGAAAGTATGCCATAACTCACAAGTTGTCCACACCTTATCATCCTCAAACCAGTGGGCAAGTTGAGGTTTCAAATAGACAAGTCAAGCTTATATTGGAGAAAACTGTGAACCAAAATCGGAAAGATAGGTCCATCAAACTTGTAGATGCTCTATGGGCCTACAGGCTCGCTTTCAAGACGATTCTAGGAATGTCTCCCTATAGGTTAGTCTATGGCAAACCTTGTCACTTGCCCGTTGAGTTAGAGCACCGATCCTTATGGGCAATCAAGCAGTTGAATTTCGACTTGACTAAGGCCAGTGACCTTCGGAAATTATAAATTTCCGAATTGGAGGAATTGAGAAATGAGGCCTATGAAAATGCTATGATCACTAAAGATAGAGTTAAGATTTTCCATGACAAGCACATCATAAGAAAAACCTTTGTCCCTGGACAAAAAGTCTTACTCTATAATTCTAGGCTTCATCTTTTTTCAGGAAAATTGAAATCGAGATGGACTAGGCCATTCGTTGTAAAAACCGTGTTTTCACACGGTGCAGTTGAGATCAGTGACACCAAGAATGGAAATGACTTTAAGGTAAATGGTCAACGCCTTAAACCTTTCTTGGAATCGGTGCCGGTAAATGAAACGGCAATGGGTCTTTTTGACCCAGTGTATCGGTAACTTTCCTCCTTTCCATTTTATTTCATGCAATTATACATTTCTTTCATACATTGGGGACAATGCATGAGATAAGTGTGGGGGAGGGTTCTAACATGACTGATATAAAAAAAAGAAAAAAATAGATATATATATAAAAAAAACTTTTTGAAAGGTTAGAACAATATTTTGATATATTTTTTGTAAGAAATTAAGTCAATTTTAAGGAATAGGAGAATCATAATCAGGATTTCTTACACTTGGTCAAAATAAGAGAACTTGTTTGATTTTTAGGTCAAGAAGAAAATTTGTGAAAGTAATTTAGTCTTGATATTTACCTTGATGACATATGCACACAAAATACACTTACACACTTAGGGTTTAAAAACAGAGACTTTTATGCCTTATAAAAAATATGAAGATAAAAAAACAAGTCTAATTATTGATTAGCTAGGTGTTTTGGCCTAAGCAAGCCTTTGTATTTATGCAAAAGATAATTAGATAAGTTTGAAAAAAAAATGTGTATATACATCCTCTGATTAAGCTGGGTATTTATGCCTCATGAAGCATAAGTATTCACGCCTAAAAGGGGTACATCGTATAAATAAAAACCTTGGTTTCGTGGCCTTATCTGCTCGAGCGTTTAAGTCCTTAGGGGGTTTTCTCACCTGGTGCCCTAAAACTGTCCGGCTTGGGTGTCACCAACTGAATGCTCGTTACATGGGCAGATTAGAAAGCCTAATGAAATTGAGGAATAAATTTCACCAAAAATAAATAAATATAAGGCATAGGAGTTAATGTTAAAGAACCCTTAGTCAACTTCACAGTCACGATGGTGCATATGACTCAGGGTAAATTAATAGACTAGATGGAAGTACAATTTGACTCCTTACTTTAACTGATGACATGTTTTTGAATAGAGACTAAGTTTAGGAATGAAAAATTTGATATTCCTATAACTTATAGATTACTTAAACTCTCACAAATATACTTCAAATATTTTCTCCTTTAAAAATGCTTTTCGAAAATTCTAACCTTTTTTCTCTTTCTTTATGGATTTTGTGGGTGCAATCCACTAAAAACCCTCACGAGACAAAACTCGTCCTCTAGGGGTAACCTAGAGGTTTAACGGCTTGTTGCACATGCTTAGTGCAATCGAGTGACCTGCGAAAGTGGTCTAATAATTGATTAGAATTAGTCTAATGTTTTGCTCGAGGGCGAGCAAAAGATAAGTGTGGGGGTGTGATTAGTCACATATATTGCATTTCATTGTCACCTTACCATGCTTTTTAGCTAATAAATCCTATTAATAAGTTTTCTTTTCTTTGCTAAATGTAGGCCCAAGTGCTTAAAGAAAGAAAGAGAAACAAGCCCAAAAGCCCACCAAAATTCTGAATTAATTCAGAATAAATTCGAAATGAAGAAATCAGGGCACAATCTTGGCATATCAAGAGGTTGAGAAGAATCCTCCCTGAATCGAGCGGTTGAAGCTACATAATCAAGGCTGTTTCGTCAACGTTTTGAAGCAGAAATAAGAAAACCAGCAGCAGATACGGGCCAAACACCAAACCAGTGCTCTTCTCCCTTTGGGTGTGGCCACTTGGCCACACCAGAGCCGCGGAAATGCGGCGATTCAGTTGGGGGAGCGTTTGCTCCCCAATCTTCCCGGGATCCTCCTCGTTTGGTTTTTGGCTATAAATATGGGTTTCAGCAAAGAAAAATGCAGCGAAGACTAGGATTAAGTTTTGTATTTATTTTCTTAGGATTTAGGCTCTTTATTAGCTAGCACAAAAGTTATAATCTTGTTATTTACTTTGTAGTCCAGTATCAAAACTTGTGAGAGAGAGGAATTGAGTGCTTGTACTTGAAGATTGAAGTGACATCAATACAAAAGTCGAGCCAAGTTTTCTTCCACTTGCAGTACGGTATGATTTGCATTATGTTTATGCTTTCTTCATTATTTTCTATGGATAACTAAATGATTTTCTGGGCTCGCTATCGCAACTCTCTCTTACTCTCCTTCTCTCCTGTTTTTAAAAGAAAAAGACCTGATGACTCATATGAATGCTTACTTAAAATCCTTTCTTTTTTAAAGTGTTCTTGAAGGCATATGAGGATGGGTTTGGATTGTTGAATTCTCACTTCTTTCATGAACATCTCTTTAATTGTTTTTACTTCATTCTTGCTTCTTCGCGCTTGATGTTTTAATATTCAATTCTCACGATTTCTTGAAGAAAAGACTCAACTCTTCTAACCATCTTATGTGCTTTACTTAAAGATTTCTAAAAATTAACTTTAAGTTTGCAAATGATCACTTGAGGCACTTAACATTTTAAGAGAAGAATGAACAATTGAGTAGTGAGATAGTGAGCTCAGATTTGCTTTCTTATTATAAAACAACAAAACAATCTCAAGCTTTCTAAATCACCTTCTCCAAAACCTTTTCTAAAAGTTGCAATTTTTCTTTTAATCATCTCTTTCTTTCCATTCTCTTTTTCATAAAAAAACGAACACAATTCCTTGCTTTTAAACGATTCACCGAAAAGCTTCCATCGCATTCCTCCTCGTGGACACGACCTGTTAGCCACAAGCTACACGGTAAACTCTTAAACTCTTTGATTGTTCTTTCTTTTAGCAATCACCTCGCCTATATGGCTAAGCCAGACTGGCCCAGAGGGACGCAGTCTTGACCTCACCTATATGGCAAGACTGGCTCAATCTTGAAAAGGCCAAGTCCTAAGCCTTGCCTATATGGCAGATTTAACAGACAGATTTAACAGATCGAGGCAGGAACTCTGCATGGAAAAAATTTTCGCCTAATCGAGCAAGAATGATAACTACGCTGAGAAGCTGGAAAATAGGGCTAAAACCCTTTTCTGAACTTTTCTGAAAGTCAGCCAAATGCAGAGGCCAAGGGAAGTCAATCCTTAAAATAGCTAGTAAAGCTAAGAAAATTAAGGGAGATAAACTCCCTAAATTCACTAGTTTATTGGTAAAGTCTCTGGATGACCGGAACTCACCAGCTCTTGGCCGGGTAATGACCAGAGTCGGCATTCCCACTACTTCAGAGACCTCAGTCTCCTTTCCTGGGCAATAAGGAGATGTCATGAACAAACTTTTCAGAAAGAAAAAAATATGTTTCTCTGAGAATGACTACAAGTGTCCTATTTATAGGCCTCATGGCCTGACCACGCCGCTGCTACTTCAAGCCTAGGAGTGCCGGTGAAGTTAAAGCATTTAAATGCTTAGCCTCGAGAAAGGAATACTTTCCCTTCGCGAATACGCACGAAGTTAATCGAACTTCAAAAAGTGAATACTCTCCCTCGTTAATGCAAGAGAGGTTATTCTAACCTCAAAAAGGGAGCAATCCTTCTCGTAACTCACAAAAAGCAGTTAGCCTTGGGAAGGAACGTCGTTCCAGCCTAATTTGAAGCGAAGCCACTCAGGGAGACCCAAGCGCGAAGCTACCCATAAGCGCGAGGCTATACGGAGGCGGGTTGTTACAATTCCTCGGCGAATCTATTCCAACCCGAAAGCAGAGTTAAAGGCGAGATCAAATTCAACCACCAAGGCAACGTTCACATTCACATCCCATCAATCAAAACAGTTCAAAATATTTCAGAATCTAAACCATTCTACTGCAGATTCACGAAAACTTTGAAGGGGGTCTTGTTGACACTCGAAAAAAGACAGAGCTCCCCATTCATCTTCAGCGGTCTGAACAACGTCTAACTTATTGACATCTACAAAAGATAAGTCGAAGACAAGCTGATGACCAGAGGCAAGGCAGCAACATGGACATTACTAATCCAGTAAAACAGATAGTAAGTCAAAGTTGCCTTTGAAGAAGACCTGAGCAGGCATAGAGACACTAAGTTAGCTCAATACTTAGTCTCACATGGGCCCAAGAGATGAGCAATCTTGCTTAGCTTCGCAAGAATTCCATCATAACTCTGCCAAGGGCTAACTTATAGTTTCGGCCTGGGGTTTTCCATAACTCCGCAGAAAGCTAGCTAATAGCTTCGCTAGACGCTCTGTGGAGCCACGCGAAAAAAAACAAGTTAACTTATAGCTTCGCTGAGAGTTTACTTCTAACTTCGCCAGAAGCTTTCCTTAGCTCTGCTACGAGCTTATTGGATTAGCCCCGCTGCGGCTCTTTTTATGGTCACCTTTGACCAATCAAATCACCGGTGAGATCATGTTGATTGAAATCAAATTTGGCAGTTGCTTGCCATGATCTTTTGACTCTCCCAATCAGGTGAGAAGATCAGGAGAGATCTCTTAATTAACTAGAGAGGATCAAGGGAGTATCCCTCATTTAGCGGAGAGAATTAAGGGATTAGTGCTACATGCTATTCCTAACTTCGCAGAAGCTATTTCTAGCTCGTAACAAGGCTACTTTCCGGATGCAAAATAGATTGACTCAATTTGTTTTCAAATTTTTAGGGCGATTATACCCCAGTTCTCCCTATAAATAGCCTACGAGAGACGGGCGAGGAGAGAGGGGAGACGAACAAGAGAGAGGAGATTGGCTCGAGAAGCAACAAGAGGGCTCTACTGATCCTCTGTTCTCCGATTCCCCGAACCAAACGAGAAGGGAGTCCTATTAGGAGGTAGTTCGATCATTTGACCGATCGCATCGTCAAAGGGATAAAGTGATCGCGCGCTGATCAGATTCCTACAGGCACATTTCTCAGAAATCTCAGAGGAGATCTACCTGTAATTTTCTTTTCAATTACTTGTAATTTAGCTCCTCGTTCTCTTTTATAAGTTTTCCCCTTTGCAAATCAATCGAAAACAATCCTAACACTCTACTGGAGTGGTGCTCCTTTGCCTTCAGAAATGCAAGGATTTATAGTCAAAACTAGATAAGAGAGAGCATATGAAGATAGGGGTAAAATCTCTTTCCCAGCAGAAAAGATCTTCTGATAAGGTTGGAGATAAGTTTTTATTTTATCCCTTGATTTTCGGCTAGATTATATCTTATCTCTCTGAATCTTCTGAATATACTTCCCAATCTTTTACATATCCCTTTGTATATTGATAGGATTGCGTTTGGACTTCTGGATTTGCTTTTATCTCCTTGATTTCTTCAAGCTAACCAAATTGATTCTCCTAAATCTGATTTTAACTGTATTTATTTGGTTTTATCTTCAGCTAACCAAATAAATCTAATTAAATCAGAATTTAACTAGCTTTTATTTAGTCTTATCTTCTTTCCTTCATTAAGACAAACCTGCAAAATAAGATATTAAGATAAGAAATTAGCAGGATTTATTACAAAATAAATGTGAGAATGTAATAAAAATAATACAGAATATGTGTATAATCATAATCATCTCTAAATGTAATGTAATAGGTGGCACCATGTCATGCCCTCACACTCATTGGCCCACAGATTTGGAATAAATTAATTCAAGAGGTGAAGATGCCCTAGTGGCTTTGCAAATGGCTTCCTAGTCGACTTATCTGATAAACAATGTTCACATGTAGCAAGCTAACTTTAGCGAGTTGGCCTAATAGGCCTTTTCTAGCTAACATGGTCATTCAATTTTTACGAATATGACCAAGTCTCACATGCCAGGTGATAGAATTATCCACAGTAGCCAAAAGAAATTAGAATCATTATTTGAATAACAAACATCCAAAACAAATAATCCATTATGAATAAAGCCACTACCATAAAGGGTGGTTCCCATTAATATTTGAACACCATTATTTTCGAAGAATAAACGAAAAACTAGCCTAAGCAAAGCAGTAACTGACAACAAGTTTCGCCGAACGTCAAGAGTATAAAGGACATCATGGATTAAAAGTGAGCATCCTTCACACAAGTCTAACTTGTAGGTACCCAAACTCAGTACAGCCATGCTATCACCATTTTCCATGTAGAGAACTTTGCTACCTATAGTATTCGACGATACTCCATGAACCCAACTCTGTCCCTCGTTACATGTTCGGTTGCTCCTGAATCAACAATCCAATCATAGGAAGGATGAGCTACCATGACATGACTTGTAACAAAAATAAAGCGAGAACTCAAGTTAGGAAGTTCCTTCTTCGGCTCAATGCAATCACGAGCGAAGTGTCCTTCTTTGCCATGGTTAAATCACGACGTGCTAGTTTTGCCCTTCTTACCACCACGCTTGCCTCTCTTATACTTGGTAGAATTAGCCTTCACAGACGCCAGTCCAGAATTCTCATTCTTTTCGCCTTGATTTTTCTTACACTTCGACCCAAATGGCCTATTTAAACCAGGCTGAGCAGTATAAGACAAGCATTAGTCTAGCAGCTTCCAAGCGCTCAGCTTTAAGCTCCAAATGATGTGAAAGATCATCAAGTTTCTTAATGTTCTCATTGTACGTCATGTTCAGTCTCATTTGCTCCCAGTGTCTGGCAGAGAACAGATGCCAGCTTGGACTTGTTGTTCATTACTCAAGTTGTTTATAGCCGCTTTGAGTTCGCGAATCATGGATGATATCTGCCTAAGATGTTGATTCATTTTCCCATTAGGGTGCATCTTATGAGAGTCAAACTTGAGAGTCAATGCACGCAATCTCATAGCAAAGGTTGTTTGGTCGTAAAAAATAGAGCAAAGTAAAATTTCTTTGAGTGGATGAAAAATTACAATGGAACAATTTCGGTTACAAAAGAAAAAAAATAACTAGATTTCCCCTTTGTTTAAAACTAGGGTCTTCATGTGGTGATGGAGAGTGATTCTTGTTCTCTATTGACCGACTGAATGACAAGCTTCTCTTTAGACTGCACTCGAAAAGTAATCAGAACGAAGCTCTATTTTTAACACACTAAGTATTTAGAGGCTACTGGTTTCTCCTTTTCTCTCTCTGGACCTTTGAAAAAGTAAGAAGCTTTTAGCTTGAGAATTCTCAGCTCTCAATCTCCTAAAAACCTCCCCCTCTTCATATCTTTTAAGGCTATTTATAGGGAGTCATAGGGGTATAATTATCCCCTAGAATCCCTCCATAATGGGGATAAAATCCCTCATTATGTGGGGAGTTAATTGACCCAGTAATAGGGGTTGGTTATAATAGAAATGCGGGTCTCGCGCTGGACACGAACCTCATGATGTTGTGTAGATGCGACACTCCAAGTCCGCGTCTCAATCAGAACGCAAACTTGCTCAGACCCACGAGACACGAGATGCGAAATTACTCAGACCTGCACTTGAAGTGGGGAGCAGAGTTACTCAGACCCACATGAGACGCGGAGTTCCTCAGACTCGTATCTGAAGTCCGTATTTCCCTTTGGACGCGAGCTTCGTGTTTTAGTTGAAACGCGGCCGTCGCGTTGAAGTGAGATCTGCGTCTTAATGACTTGTCCTTAATGATTTTTAGACATCCTACAGAACCCCTCCACTCACAGCACAGCTAAACGCACATGTCGCAACATGCGTTTGAAATGCCATGCTACTGCTCACAGCGAAGCCACACTCATGGAGTAACTATGCTCGAACGGAGTTCGATAAAGTGCTGACATTAGGTCCACCTACCAGGTGTAGCATATAAAAAGTCCAGAGGAATTTAATAAACCTCAGAGAGGTTAAGCCCGGAGGCTGAGCAGCACGGGGATGTAACTAAACCGTGCCTGAAGAGGTTATGCAATTAAGCTTGGCTCACAGGCACACGGTGCAGTTAATAAAACCCAGGGAGTTCAATCAAAGCGGAAACATACTAACCCGCGCATGACGAGGCTAGTAGTTAAGCTTGGCTCGCAGCTACACGACTTAGCTATGTCTCCGATGAAGGTAGAAAACTTAGAGAGTTTAAGTCCAAAGGTTGTTAGTACCTACAGAGGTATTAGCGTCAAATACACACATATAATAAAGTAGTAATAGACAACATCATAGGTATGACATTTGCACAGGAATGAAACTACACTAGTACAAGTATTCGTCACAGGCATGGTAAATGTACAATCCTGGGCACTAACTATATACAAATACAAAAGCACAGCCCAATACAAATATGAATACAAACTTCAATACAGAATAAATAAAAGACAACCCAACGAAGAGGGAAACCTAAAATGAGGTGAGGACACTCGCCTAAATCTTCAGAAAAGCCGCGAAGTGCCGAAGTCTCAAAACACGTGCACATGCCATAATATATTAAAATATATATAAATATTTTTAGAGAGAGATAATAAGAGAGAGGAAAGAGAGAATAGAGAGAAAGAGTTAGAGAGAGAAAGAGAGAGCTAGAGAGAAAAACCTAGAGAGAATTATCTAGAAAGATAAAGAGAGAGCTAGAGGGAGAATTATCAAGAGAGAGAAAGAGAGAGCTAAAAAGAGAATCATCAGAGAGAGAAAGAGAGAGCTAGAGAGAAAATGAGCATAGGAGGGAGAGAGAAACGGATGGAGAGAGAGACGGATAAGAGAGAGAGAGATAGTGGAAGGGGGTTGCTGCCCCCTCCTCTGCTCACAGCCTGGCATAGCCAGGCCGTCGCAGCCCAGCCCTGGCCGCGCGGCCAGGGGGCGCCGGCCGCCATGGCCGGCGCAGGCCAAGGGTGGCCGGCCACCCCAAGAGGAGGGAGGAGGTCGAGGGGTGTTGGAATTTGAGGGTGGTTAATTGAAAAGAAGATGATAATGGTTGTGAAGTTGTTGGTGTTGGAGATGAAGGAGAGGGAAGGAGTTGGGGGAGGAGATGGCCGACCTTGCTGGAGTCATCGCCGACGCCATGGTGGTTGGGTCTTTGAAGAAGAAGGAGAGATAGGAGATTGAGAGGAGAGATGAAATTTGAGGGTGTTGGAGATGAAATATGGTCATGATCGCAGTTGATCGCAGTCCCCACAAAAATATCATGTTTCTGAGTCTTTATTAGGACTGTGAACATGATCACAGTCCTTTTTATTAAGACTATGACCATGTTCGCAGTTCACACAAAAATGCCATATTTTTGAGTCTTTATAAGACTGTGACCATAATCAAAATTTTCTTAGAATTGCGATCATGATCACAGTCCTCACAAATATATCTTATTTTTTTAGTCTTTATTAAGACTGCGACTATGACCATAGTCCTCACAAAAATGCCTTATTGATCAGTCTACATTAGAACTACGACTATGATCGCAATCCTTAATCATAAACATAATGTGTGTTTATTGAGGACTGTGGATGATCACAGTCCATAATAAAATACACAACTTTGTCTTTTTGAGGACTGCAAATCTGATCGCAGTCATCAGTAACACAACTTGAATGTGTTTTTTAAAAAAATGACCAAATTTCAGACCTCAAATGAACATGATAGATCGTTTGCTGGTGTAAAATCATCAAAATCAATCGAACTAACTTAAAAAATAACTTACAATACATCTACATAAGCGATTTAATAAGAAATAATGAAAATAGCAAAGAAATCACAGATCTCCACAACAGAAAATGAAAAAATAAAAAGAGAAATTGAAAAAAAAATAATCTAGAGCTCGCCATGTTAGAAATACATACAGATTTCCGCCATGTTGACAAAGATCGGGGGTGACATTGAGGGAGAGCAACGTCAAGGGCGATAAGAAAGGGTAAAAAAAGAAATGAAAATATATAAAGATGTAGTGATTGAGAGAAATCAATTTATGCTGACGTGGATGAGGTTGTTATTGGCTCAAAGGCCCATCACTCTAGTTTTGATGATAATTAACTCATGTAATTATAATACAAATAATTTTGTGAGGTTTAAGTCTACATATTTAATCAAGATCTTAGCTTGATGTTTAGCTTCATTAATATACTCAAAGTCAAGGTTTGAAGCTCTCATGTGTTAATTCAAAAGTTCAAGCATAAAGAACACATCATGTATCAAAAAAAAGTCTAGTTCAAACGAATCAAGTTTGATCAAGACGAGGAGAAGAAGATTAAGAAAGAAGACTTAAAGTTTTGTAAAAGAGTTTGTAAATGTTTAGATGTTTCGTAAAGTTTAGATTGATTTGATTACTCAAGTTTACAAACACATACACAAGTTTTAATATTGGTTTGATAGTTTTTATTGAATATGAATTGTGTTTTGATTTTCCAAAAGTTGAGTTTAATAATATCGATTCGAAGAAAATTCTATACTTTTTGTTTAAACTCAAATCTTGTGTTTATATGATTTATATTTCAAAAAAAATAAGTTTTATAGTTTGAAATATGTGTTGGATTATATTAACGCATATTAGAGCTCTATTTGATCAAAGAAACTTATTTTGAAGAGTCATAGATTTGGTTTTATCAAAATTTTATTTTATAAGAATAAATTCTCAAAAATAAGTTTTAATTATTTGATATGTGTATTGAAATTTGTCCATACATATTTGTGTTTTAATAAAGTTTGAGAAACTTGTTTTTTTATTTTATACAAGTTTTGGTTTAACTTGTTCAAACTTAAAGTTTAGTTTTTTGAAAAACAATTTTTAATATAGTTTATGTTTCAAAATTGTATTTGATATCTCAAAAAAAAGTTCATATATTTGTAATATGTGTTGATTTTTTATCATATGTATTTGTACTCTAATGTATTTATATGAACTTATTTTTATAGATTTTATTTTGATTTTTAAATGATTTTAAAAAGAAAATATAATTGAACTTTGCATCTAGAACTTAAGAACTCAAGAAAAGCTTTGAGCTTTTTTCTCCTTTTTTTATCTTTTCTACAGATTTCACCATTAAGATGGCCCCGAGTACCAAGCCTATGGCTTTCTCCTCGAGCGCCATCGCTCCAGTGGTTCAAATGAGAGGTTCCTGTACGCAGGAGGCCCCCATTTCAGGTAATAAGATCAACCGAGTCAGCTTTCGTCATTAAAGAACTTGAGGAGCTATCTTACTCTTAATCTTCTTCTAAGTTGAACCACCAAGGCGAGGCTCATGCCTATTGATTTTCAGATGCAACTCTTACACTGGTAGGCAAGATGCGGGTTTGATGACCTCCGCGTTTTCGCTTCATCAGCTTAAGCCTGCGTCTGCTTGTGCCTTGCTCTTGATCCCAACACTTAGAGAATTTTCTAAGTAGTGGAGATCAGACGCGGACTTCATGTGAACCTCACGTCTCTGAGATTTGACGTGGGTTTCACTGAGTCTCGCGTCTGATTCTAACATTTAGAGAAATTTCTTCGTTGTGGAGTTTCAAACGCAGACTGCATGTGAGCCTCGCGTGTTTGAGTTTAGACGCGGGTTTCACTGAGCTCTGCATCTTAGTCATTAGACACGGTTCTGAGGTGAACCTTGCGTCTGAACTTCAACACTTTGGCAATTTTCAGGTTGCTGACTATTGTGTTGTAATTTTTGCAGTGTGATACTTCTCAAACTCTGTCCAAGCAGTGTCATTTTGGACATGTAGGTGGTGCTGACCCGAACATGATCTTCGTTCTCCAGAGGACTGCACATGTGACCACTGGTAAATCAATGGAACGACAGAGCCAGATCAGCAATGCCAGTATGCTTACTCTCCAGGAAATCAATTCTGATGGTCAATTCGAATCGGATTCTTGTGCCCTACTAAGGAAGCCCCACTTCTTCTTCGGTGACTCGATCGAGGAGGATTAGGCTGCTCTTTATGATGGGGATTACAAATGGCTTCGCCAAATTGGCAACAGGAGATTCTTCCTCCTGAACATGAAGCGGATGTATCCCCTGGCCTACCTGCAGCATATGTCCGTGTGTCGGACAATGGACGGGAGTTGGTCAAACCTATCTCTGGAGTTTTCCTGGGCAAGATACGTGCCTGTGAAGCCTTCACAATCGGTCATGGGAGGGATATGCTGGGGGTGCAGCCTGCTTTGGTCAGAGCTGAATACCCAACAGAGGAGACCCCACAACTTGTGGCCACCTTCATCAAACAATGTCTAGATGTGATTGGTGACTTTCCTCCAGAATTCTGTGTCACTAGATGGATCCGACTTTCCTCCAGAATTCTGTGCCACTAGATGGATCCACTCTACCGAGAAAACATGGTGGGGCAGAATGGTAGAGTTTGCTCTCGCAGAATTTGAAGGCCTTTTGCTGTAGGCCGGACTGCACAGGGTTGTGAGGGCTGTCCAGTACGACATTCCGTAGAGCACCCAACATTTCTATGCTATCCTGGAGCGGTATAATCTAGAGACCTGCACATTATTCACTCCCATCAGGAAATGGGGCTTGCCCTCCATGAGATGTACGAAGTCTCAGGGCTGGTGATTAGTGATGCCCCTCACGAAAAATACGTCCGTCGATAGAGGAGCTACATCTACTAAAGAAGAGCGATACTCTGGTGTACGAGACTTATTGGGAGGTGTTGTGCCACTTCCACATTTGTGGGCAGGTGACATGATGGAGGAGTGGGGGAGTTAACAGATGTCGTGGGCAAATTATCTGCTTCCCGGGGTGAATAAGACTGACCCGATGACCTGGCTAGCTCCCAGGACTGATGAAGAAATAACTGAAAGGATCAGTGCATCCACCAGTTCATACACCACAGAGTCTAATAAGAATGCTTTCAAACTAGACACAATTTTGAGATCTTCCACCATTAAGCCAAAGTCCCGATGTCTGACCGGGCTCTATTGGTGGGCTTGCTCATGTTGTACTTGAAGCGATGTGTGGTGCCGACGCTACCGCATGAGGTGATCGTCGCCGACGTGGTGTACCCGGTTATTTTGCTTGCTCATAGGAAGTCCATTGCTCTCCTCCCAGCAATGATGGCCGAGATCCAGAGTGGGTTATGGGTGCTAACAAGAGCTTCTGTCGGGTGGAGGCAATCATGGACGCAAAGAGTAACCCAATCAAGGATTCCAATGGTCATCCCCTGGTTAAGACTCCTAGTCCCAGGGTTGAGCTTCCATACACATATCTGATGGCTTGGTATGTGATGCATTGTCCACCACTAATGACCGGTGTCTCTGCGTCAAAAGGTTTTGTACCTTTCGTGCAGCGTTGGAGAGCTCGAGCTTACTGTAGTACTACATATTCTACATCCGGAAGACTATTTTGAATGGGGCCAACTACCAATTAGACAGGTGCTTCCCCGAGATTCACAATGCATCCTACGAGGACAAGTTTGCAAACCTTATTGGCCCAGATGGATTCACTCGATTATCTTCTGGTGTCGTTTTGTGGTTGATAAACATCCAGCCTGGATACTTGGTTTTCGGCAAGGGAACTCCTGTACAGTAGAACCTTACTGCCTTGTCGGTTCGCCAAGCAGTTTGGTTACGACCAATTGTATGTTGGTAACCCCAGCCCAAACCTTCGCTTCTGTGGGAATTTGTTCGAAGGTGCCCGAGCATGGTACTACAACATAGCTGGAGGGACCGAAGCTATTTTTACCCTTCTTCACAAGACGCTCAATTCTTATGCAAATCTTGGTTTTTATACGTGGTATTCATGGGAAATAAGGTGCCTTGTTTGGAATAAACACCTCATGCATAAAAGGCATCAAATCCACGTATAAAGCCAAGGTAGGGTCCAAGGGTTGTCAGATGCGTGGGAAAACTGAGTATCAAGAGGCCGAGAAGGAAATGAAAAAAGAGGCCAAGAGGGAGGCCAGCAGAGCAAGAACAGCTTCAGGGTTAGAGTGTGGAGCAGGAGTGGCTAAGGAGCAATCCTCTAAGAAGACTCGGCAAGCTGTGTCCAAGCGTCCTCGAGCCTCTGCTTCCCAAGGCGAGCCCAGCCAGAAGAAAGCAAGAAAAGGATCTAAGATTGCAGTTTCAGCTCAAATGCCCGAAGTACTCCCTCCGGTACGAAGGAACAGGAAGAAGAAGAAGAAGAAGAAGAGGCAGCCTCTTCTCTTCATCCTCGGGGTTTGCGCAGCTAGGGTCCCGCAGTCTTGGCAGAAGCAGAGCCTGCAGGTTAGTCTACTGTAGCCAAAGGGGCTGTGGTTACAGACAGCTGGAAGAAGTGACAGAGAGGGGCGAAGTTGAAGTTCCATCTCAACTGGGAGTTCCAATTCAGTCGGTAGCTTCTTCGGCTTAAGAAAGAGGGATGGAGGTACAACAATCGGGCTCTCCCAGTATCTTGATGCTAACTTCCCAGGTTATAGAGCCCAGTCCTACCACCGGGGTTCTCAGTGGCAAAGCCCAGTCCCTGAGGCCTCCTTGGTTCAGGTGTCATCTTCGTCATCTAAAGAACATAGCGACTATTCGGGAGATGAAGTTGGCATCAGTGATGAACCCGCTTTTTCTGAGACCAGCAAGTTTTCACACATTCAGAGGAAGAGATGCAGGTGGTTGTCCCTACAATGGTCCCATCATCGGGAGAGATCACCACAACTGAGGGTATTTCTTCTATCCTTTTAACTATTACCCCATCGAGTTGGGCAAATGTTTCAACACTTCATTTGAATTTCACCTATAGGAGTTTGCTACCGTGTTGAAGCTGCATCCTCCTCCCATATTGAGGAGATGACCAAGGAACTGGTTCAGCCGGAGGGCCATGAAGTTCCTGCTACTGCATGATCTCTGAGGGCATAACACCACGGCTAGGGAACCCTCGTCCCAGAGCAGCATGTCAAAGGATCTACCATCTTTGGATCCTCAACTTGGTAAGAGAATACGGATTCTCTATATACTCCAATTCTCAACGTTATTGCTAACATTGATGTTATGATTGTAGAGACTACCGGGCTGGCTCAAGTGGAAGAGCTTGTGGTAAGCACTGGCGCAGAGGACAACGTACTTCAAACTTCTAAAGCTGAATCGAGTACTATGCAGTCTGTCCCTGTAGTTATCGTCTCAGAAGCTACCACAGTAACAGTCCCGGGGGTGCCGGTCACGACCTCAGTGTTTATGGAACATACTGTTGGCCTCGTCTCTACAGCAAGCGAGATGGCTCCTACCTCTACGGACATCGTACATACAATCATAGAAAGGGGGTCTGGAGTGCATCAACGGAATTGGCTTCAGGCATGGACATTATGAAAGAATTAGCTTGTTAGATGGTACAATAACTTTTCACCTCTATGAAGTCCTGCATCGAATTAGTTCTTTTCGGGAGAAGTTCCTTCGAGTTCGACCGAATGCTTCTTGAAAATCAGATCTAGAACATTCATCATACCAGAAGCTCGGAGCAAGATAGGACACATCTTACGTTAATTGAACAGCTAGGATATGGTTGAAGGAGCTAAGGACCCGGAGAAGGCTAGTCCAGTGGATGAGGCTCGACTGATGCTGAATAAGCTCCTCGCTACTCAAGAATGCGATTGGAAGGAGATGAAGAAGCAGATGGCTGAGGAGGCCCGTCGCCTCAATGACTTCTAGGCCAGCTATCAAAGATTGGTTGATGATTCCAGGGAACCTAAAGTCATCACCAAGAACGCATAACAAGTTATAACCAATGCTCAGGCAGTTATTGCCAAGGTGCAAGCCTTGATTTAGGTAAATGAGTAGAAGCTTGCTGTTGTAAGAAAAAGGCTTAAGGAACTAGAGGCTGCCAAGAAGCGAATCCAAGAAGATCTTACTACCCTTTCTCCCAAGTTGGAATCTCTTCAAGCACAGTTCGTCACAAAGAAATTCTTGTCAGAGGAAGAATTGAGGGTTCAAGCTTGGGCAGAGGTTGAGAAGGCACGCCAGCGTGAGATGCAGCGCCTCCGGGACCAGATTTAGTTTTTGGCTGAGCGGGATTAGCCCTCCTCCTTTTGTATCTCTCTTTATTTGTAACACTCTATTTATTAAATAAGAGAGTGCTTATATCACTTTTATCATTTTTATATCAATAATAAAAGTTATCAAATTTTGTCTCATCTTTATTCTTCTTTTATGTTTGAGAATCAGACGGACTCTTTGTTGTGTTGGAGATCGTAGCTCTCACAGACGCGGCTCTTGACTAATATGGAGACACAGTTCTTAGCCATTTACTAAGACGCGGCTATGAGCTGTAGAGGAAAAACTCAGGTAGCACTGAGTTGTTGATGAGACGCGGCTCTGATTCACTTGGAGGGTGTGACTCTGAATTGTTGAGAGACACGGCTCTGAATTGATGAAGGGACGCAACCCTAAATTGAAGGAGAGGCGTGACTTTGAGTTGTGAGAGGCGTAGCTCTGAATTGTTAAGAGACACAGCTCTGAATTGTTTGGAGGACGCGCTCTGGATTGTTGAGAGACGCAATTCTGATTCGTTTGGAGGGTGCAGCTTTGAAGATGCGGCTCTGAATTGATGAAGGGGCACAACTCTGAATTGATGGGAGGACGCGGCCTGAATTGAGGAGAGACGCGACCCTGAGCTCTTCAACTTGCTGGAAGGGATGCAGCCCTTGGTTCGTGGAAGAATGCGGGTTTTAAGACACAACCTTAAGTTATAAAGATGTGGTCCTCATTCTATTGAGGGAACACATCCTTTGGTTTGTGAAGGTATGCGGACTTCAAAACACGGCCCTTGAAGCATCGCATACAGTTTAAGAGATGCGAAAATCTCACTGGATCTTTTGAGGAAAAACCGGCATTGACGGTTGGGGACGTGTGTCGTTGGACTTCCCGGAGCAAAAAAAATTCACGTGCCTTGACGGAAAAACCGGCATGACGGTTGGGGACGTGTGTCGTTGGACTTCCCAGAGCAAAAAAAAATTCACACGACCCTGAGCTCTTCAACTTGCTGGAAGGGATGCAGCCCTTGGTTCGTGGAAGAATGCGGGTTTTAAGACACAACCTTAAGTTATTAAAGATGTGGTCCTCATTCTATTGAGGGAACACATCCTTTGGTTTGTGAAGGTATGCGGACTTCAAAACACGGCCCTTGAAGCATCGCATACAGTTTAAGAGATGCGAAAATCTCACTGGATCTTTTGAGGAAAAACCGGCATTGACGGTTGGGGATGTGTGTCATTGGACTTCCCGGAGCAAAAAAAAAATTCACGTGCCTTACTCAGACTGGATTTGAGATTTGCGTCACGAATTAAGACTATTAATTGGCCTTTAAGAACGGTTTTTGATTTTCATGTCGTTAATTAATGGCATTAGCGAGCATATAAATAGGTCATGAGTCTCTTAACAGTCATTCATCTTGACTGTTTTCCCTTTATGGGCAGGTGCTCTAAAGAACCTTTAGGAACCTTTAGGGCTCTTAGACTATCTTCTTCTCCAAGCCTGCATCCTGAAGAACTTTTAGAGTTCTTTGAACGAACCCAAAGTTATGATGCTTTGTTGCAATCTTCCTCCAAGATAATCACTATTAAGTGATTTCAAAATCAAAAGGATCGCCTCAGGTGCTTTCAAGGTTGTGTCTTGACGGATGATGTCCTCCCTCTAAAGAACTCTTCTTCAGGTAGGACATAGCCTTTGCCATAATAAGACTTTGTTTCCTTGCTCTGTCATCACCGACCATAAAAGGGACTATCTCTTGATCTCTTTATAAAACTTTTGAAACTTCTTTCTTGAAGTTTATACAGTTGACTTGGGATTCATGTATTTATGCTCTGCAAACGCGATCTTCGCGTTAACTGATGAAACGTGAGCTTGTAAATTTTTGAGTCCCAAGTTCTTCAGACACGAGCGTGGTGAACCCCGCGTTTTGAGGTCTTAAATGTGGGTTTTGCAGATGAAACTCGTGTCTGGAGCTCATGACTTAGAAAATTTTAAGACTCGTGTCTGCTCTTTTGAGATCTTTAGACACGAAGTAAACTCTGCATCTTAAAAGTCTTAGACGCTCTTTTTGAGATCTTTAGACGCGAGTTTGGCGAACTCTGCGTCTTAAAAGACTTCAACGCTCCTTTTGGATGTTTAGACGCGAGTGTGGCAAACTCTGTGTCTTAAGGCCTTAAATGTGGGTCTCACATATAATACCTGCGTTGGGGCTCATAACTTGTAAAACTTTAAGGCTCACATCTGTGTCTTTAATATATGCCCCGCGTTTCAATCATAAGACGTGAGTCTAATATTAGGCTTGCATTCAGATCTATCTTTACAGAGCGTAGTAATCTCTGCGTCCGTGAGATTCACGTATAAGACTCGCGTGTGGAGTTCATGACTTTAGACCCGCGTCTGTGCTTCTGGATTCATATTTTCTGTCTTTGCAGAAATTTAACCCTCGGGTTTTTTCTTCTTATAGGTTGTAGCCATATCATTGGTGCTGGTTCCAGTGTCTTTGCCACGTTCATTGAGGTAGACATGAAATGACCAGTTCGTTCGATTAGCGACCACTTGAGGAGTCAGAACTTCTATCCAAGGGCGAGGAAGATCTGCGCTGTTCTCGATATACATCAAGACATTATTGGACATGATACACCAGTAAGGTCTCAGATCCGTCCTGATCACAATGAGCATGGCATATTTGAAGGTTATGAGAAAGAGGACGTCGCCAGTAAGGCCTTGGATCCTCCCTTCACCAATCTTGTTCAAAAAGTGATAGCAACGAAAAACTATGCTCATTGGATGACTTTCTGGTGGTGAAGCTTCCCATTAAGTGAAGGATTATGTCCTTGTTAAGACCTTCACACCAGTTGGTCAGGTAGAATCAGAATGCTCCCTTGCATTTCGACCTCGAGAAACACCATTGTTCTCAAGAGGAGGAGGTTGATTTGTTGTCCCCGGTCACAATCAAGAAGACGAACTTGTGCATCTTCAATATTTTAAGGAATGAGTGTAACCTTTCGCTGAGCATGGGGGACTTTTTGTACTCCTTTATTGTAACACTCAATCTTATTGGAAAGAGAGTGTTTTATATTACTTTCATATTTTTAAATATCAATAAAAGTGACACTTTTCCTGCCTTCTTATTTGTCTTGACTTCCCTTTTGCATTGAAAATCAGATAAGTGAAAGCAATTATCTTTGGTTTGCTAGAAATGTGATATTTTAACTTAGCAAATCAAAGTTGGAGAATCCCATTTAAGAAATTTAAAAGGTTACTGTCAGAGGTGTGATATTAAACATGACAGGAGTAGAATAGGTTTTATGGACTCGTCATTCTATGGATGAGAATGACAAGTGAAGTTTTCACTCCATAGAAGATTATAGTTGAGTCTTCATCAGAGGTTTAGTGTTAACGTAATCAAGAGTCAGCTACGAATTAGTGAGAAAACTGTTAAAGGTGTGATATCAACCTAACAGTAATTTTAAGTGGACTTGCAATTCTATTGATGAGAATAATAAGTAAGACTAGACCTGTCGGGATCTAAGTATTTCTTTACCGTCGGAGGTATGATATTAACTTAACGAATTGGATTGAATCCTGTCAGAGGTGTGATATTAACTTGATAAGGATGTGAGCTAGAGATGTACTGTTAGCTCCATAGGAATTTCAGTTTCATTAGGAAAACTGAAGATACCACTGTTATAGGTGTAGTGTTGAACTTAACAGCGAGATAATGTTAGAGGTGTAATTTTGAACTTAGCATTGGTCATCTCGACTTTGATACGAAAGCTCGAGGGAAAGTCATTGTCATAGGTGTATTATTGAACTTGCCGATGAACTGGATGCTAAAGGTGTGATATTAAACTTAGCATCGCCCGTCTCAGCTTCATATGGAGGCCTTAGGAAAGTGACAGTCAGAGGTTTAATATTGAACTTGGCAGCAACTTGATCACTATTAGAGGTGTAATATTAAACTTAACAGTAATCTGTCAGAGGTGTAATATTAACATGACAAGAGTTGATTTGCGATATGAGCAATTTTGAGGACCTGTCATTTTATTAAGGAGAATTGACAAGTGACATTTGGATTGTCAGAGGTGTAAGGTTAACTTGACAATTTTGAAGACTTGTGACTCCAAGTAAGGGAGTCGTCAAGTGAAAGTTCGTACTCACGGAGGAGTATTGGAACTTTTCACTGTTAGAGGTGTAGTGTTAACATAACAGTGATTGAGTTGTGGAACTACTACTCCATCAGAGGGAATTGGTAGGGGATTTTGGTGGAAAATAGAATGAATTGTCAGAAGTGCAATATTAACTTGATAAACACTAATTTTCCAGGGGTATTAATAGGTTTGCTGCTAGAGGTGTAATGTTAACATAACAGCGGAGAGGTTCTGAATGAGTATTTAGTGAAATTTCGTTGTCAGAAGTTTAATGTTAACTTGAATGATTCCACTGAGGATCGAGAAAAATGACTTATCAGAAGTTTACTGTTAACGTGACAAATTGTGCTCATTTTATCAGAGAAATGGATACATGTATTTTTGTGGTCCTACCATTCCATGGAGGGGAATTGGTAAGGAATTTTTGGGGGGGGAAGGCAGGACCAAGTCACCTAGGACTTTTAGCAAACCCTTAACTATCAACCAATTTGTACGCCTTTACCAACTACCATTTGAGTTGGGCTAGTTATGCTATTTTCCTCAGCATGATGAGTTGTCAAAGCTTTACCGTTGGACTTAAATGCCAACCACTTCCTCTATCCTTTAGCGATCGGAGCTGTTAGATGTTCATAGTTAAATTGGAGAAGAATAACAAGGCTAAAATTAAAGTTTCACACTTTGTCTTTTCTTTGATGTTTACATCATGCATTATGATATAACCAATGTTCGGTCGGCTTGGCAATGATCGACTGTAATGTGATCCACTGAAGGAAGAAGTTTTTCTTTGGCGCTCTTCCAAACATCTTGGATCTGAAAGTTTTGATCAGAGGTGTAATGTTAACCTGATCATGAGAAGAATCCTGTTAAGGATAAAACTTCTTCAAGAATCTGTCATTGATCATCATGAGTGTATCACAGTCTGGGGTTATGAGGCGGTATGCTCTATTTGAGCAGACTGACTCTACTATAAATAATCCTTCCCATTTGGGCTGAAATTTCCCTTTTGTCTTATGTGTCACCACCATGGGTCTTCTGAAAGCTAAGACAATGTCACCTTTCTTGAAAGTACGCTCCTTGACTTCTTGTTGAAGGCTCTGGAAATTTAAACTTGATAAAGCTCGATTTGCTGTTGAGCTTGCAGGCGTTTATCGTCCAAAGCTTCCAACTCCTGGAGTCGCAGTCGATGCTTCTCCTCATTTGTCATCTCTGTTGTCAAGGCAACGCGTAGAGATGGATCTGGATTTCTAATGGGAGTATGGCTTTACACTCGTATACCAAAGAGAACGGTGTAGCTTTTGTCAAAGTTCTCACTGTTGTGCGATAAGCCCATAAGTATTCACCTAACTTATCGTCCCAGTCGCGTTGGCTCTTCGAGATGAATTTCTTGAACAGTTTTTCAATGGTCTTGTTGAAAGCTTCTACAAGATCGTTAGTGGCTGGAAAATATGCCGTTGAAGACACACTCTGGATCTTGAACTTGTTGCAAAATCTTTGGAATGCTTGGTTGACGAACTGAGGCTCATTATCATGGACAATCTGTCATGGCACGCCAAAGCGGTAGACTGCGTGATGTTTAATGAAATTGATCACGTCAGATGTCTTTACCTCCCTCAAGGGGATAGCCTCCGTCCATTTAGAGAACTAATCAGTTATGGTTAAGATAAATTGGTATCCTTTGGATGAGGTAGGCTGATAGGACCAACCACGTATATTCCCCACATTTCGAATGGCCAGGAAGAGTTATAGGGTGAAGATGTTCCGGTGCCTGGTGAATGAAGTCGCCATAGACCTAATAGGTGTGGTATCGCTTAGCATAAACGATGGCGTCAGGTATCATCTTTCGCCAATAATATCCCAGTCTTCGGAGTCAATCCCTAAGTTTTGGACCAGGTTGGTGAGATCCACACATACAGTCATCAGCCTCTTTGAGTGCTTCATGTGCCTCTTTATGTGATAAGCAGCGGAGGGTTCCATCATGCAACCGGTGATACAGTGTTCTTGTAATTACATTGTAGTAGAATTTAGAGACTTTCCTTCTAAAAACAGCCGCCTCTTTAGGGTCATCAGACAGAATGTCGTATAATGCGTAGTCAATGTACGAAAATTGTCAATCCCTGAGCTCTGAAACTGCTAAACTCCCTAGAGCTTCTTTAACTTGAAGGTTCCCTGCTAGAATTGGATCTTCTTCAAGGAAGAGCTTCGGATAGTATAAGCCATGGCTATAGACGAGTACTCTCTCCTCCACTCCTACTGAAAGGGCCAAAGACGCGGCGAGGGATGTCAGTGCATCGCATGCGCATTTTGCCGGTGAGGTACGTGATCAATGTAGAAGTTTCTGAGCGTCTCCTCCATGTGGATGGTTGCGTTGAAATAGGGTACTAAGTCTTCATGTCTGACTTCGTACTCCTTGCGAACCTAATTAACGATGAGCTTTGAATCACAGTACGCTTTGAGTTTTTTGATGCCAATCTCATCGGCGATTTACATCCCGATCAAAAGAGTATTGTATTCCACTACATTGTTGGAACACGGCTTAGTTAATGAGAATGTACGAGGGATTACTGTTCGGGGCGAAACCAGCACTCAAAAAGTGTGTTTTGTAAAATCAATGTAAAAGCTCGTATGTGCTAATCTTCCCTCGATACTTCCGTTATAGCATTGGCTCAACGGGTCGAATCCACAAGGAAGGAAGGCGATAGAAGCATTGACAGTTTTTATTCACGTTTATGTTAACAATTCTTCTTTGTTAAAGAATGAAAAAGAAGTGAAAAGAAAAAGAAAAGGAAATCTAGAATGTGATAGGTGGAGAAGGCGATGAAAACGGCGAAGAAAACAAAAGAGAAGTGGTTTGAAAAATAAAATAGAAAAGAAGATGAAGCTTGTGGTAAAGAAAATGAAAACAAGGGTGAACAAAGAGGATGGTAAAAACAACGATGAAAAGATAAATGAATTGCTTTTTAAACAAGATAAAAGAAAGCTCATGGCTACTAACTACTAAGTGCTCCACTAACCATGCTAACCTCTTAGTGATAGTTGCCTCACATGGATCCTTGGCCATCACTGATCCTTGGCTTCAAGAGACGATACAAGCATGACAAATAAGATAGTTTATCACATTCAAACTTGCATCAAGAACAAGATAATACAAACATTAATCATCAAACCATTAGAAGCAAGCATGAAATAAGAGAGAGTTAGCTTGGTTAGTAAGTTAGCAAGTTAGATGTTAGAACCCATAATCATAAGCCATCAATGGCTCTTGCAAGAGCAAGGCCTTATAAAGGCTATTAGATTCATGTGGATTATCAAGTAAGTGGTTAGATGGTTAGTGGTTAGTAGTTAGATTGCCATGAGAAGAAGAAAAGTTAGCCAAGCAACATGTAGAAGATGGAGGAGATTACATTGGAGAAGAAAGGAGGCACCTTTACATAGATTGTCACCATCCATTACATCAATCCCACTCTATCTCTCTCTCTCTGAATCTCTCAGCCCTAATACATGATCTAAAAACGAAATAACATAACAAAATATAAGAAATGAAGAACACATACCTACACTACACTAAAACATAGAAAATATCAGAAACTACTCCTAAAATGAAAACTGCCCGCGCTTTGGCCAACTACAGGGGTATTTATAGGCGAAGGATGATTCCAGAAGATGAGACGGGGCCACGCGTCGAAAATCGACGCGTGGCTCCATCCTATTGCCACGGAAACGCGGCAATTGCCGCGTTTCCGCGGCAATACCAGGGACTTAGGTCCCTGGTTTTTGTCAGAATGTCCCTGCTTCTTCGAGATTATTCCTGGTATATTCCTTTTCTGGTAATTTCGCCCGAATATTCGTCTGACGTGCGCAGGAGTCTAGG